>JAJSRW010000766.1:0-29433 GCA_022414725.1 Microglena sp. YARC
CTCTTGATGTGAATAGGATGATGGAGTTGTGGATCCCTACCAATCCATGATATGTTTGGCCATAGCGCGGCACTGCAAAGCGGTCAACCACCATGGCTATGCTCGCCCAATGCAAACTGTAAGAAGGGTTTGGCTCAGAACTTACCCCGCCTCACTCACCCTCTCCAAAACAGAGTGCACAAGGACCCTGTCTAACATCCCCAACCTGTGAAATGCCTTGTCAGCAAGGCAAGGAAAACGATATTCCCTTTTCCTAAGAAAAGCCCACAAAAACTCAGGATCCGACCGACGATGAGTATGCCCCACTCTACCAACCGCCTATCACTGGACATCATGGGGGCCCATTTATATTAGGGTTGCTGGGAAGTATTATGTCTGTGTCTCACTGACCAATACTCTGGCATGCTGAAGGCTTGTCTTGAGAATAGGTGTGGTATGTATAGTGCTCGCCGTAGTCGAGTGTTCAATTGAGGCGCAGACTTACTTCATCCTCAGATGGGTGGGCGCGGAAGCGAACCATGACTCAGACCCTCGATGCGCATAATTCGTTTCAACGTCATGTCCTTCATGTCTGACAGGGCGTAAGGAATTTATAGTGAACTGTCGAGGATTGGTTCAGAATCGGTCTGGATCCTGACTGCTGGAATGGTTCCCATGGCTTACACCGCTCAGCCAGAATTGCGAACTGCCCTGTATGGTACACGTTTATGACAAGCCGCATTCCGGAGGTCTTCATGCACGTAGCTAGGAGCAGCATCGTGTGAGAAAGCTGCACTAGGTGCACCTTCTCGGCCCTATGCCTTCCCCATCGCCGCGATGTGACCTACGCCAACCGGCTGCCTAATCAGGGTGACAAGACTATCCTTGATGAGTTGTTCGTTGGGGTCTCTGACCTGTGTCACGTTACCTTGCGCCCGATATGTTCTTCAGGTTTGCCCAGGCTATGTTAACTTCAGTGAAATTGGAGAAACAGCGGCGAAAAGCTTGGACGAGGGACAAGGGCGAGCTTATTCTGGTAGACCTGGCCTGGGTATTTCTGGTGGAGTAAGTATCTATTTTGTTTAGGGTATCCGATGTTTGCCAGGAGGTAGGAGAGTCCGTGATTGTGCTCTTCTTATGAACAGATTTAGCTATCAACTGAATATCCCTGGGCTCTTTTCCTATGATCGGATCTCAGTATTTTTCTCGCAACCCCCTGCCCGCTACATCGTAAAAGTGGCTTGATACTACGGGGCGATGTTCCATGGGCCTTTACCACACCCGATGTTCGACCCTTTACTGGTCAGTGGGATTGACGATAGGCGTCCACAGGCAACGGTACATGATGCGTGCCGATGTCGGCGTGCGGCGGCATTGGGCAGGGGGATTCTGCATGTTCCTTCAAGCTCTAAATTATTCGGATCTCAGGGGGTTCGCCGGGCAGCTTCCTATGCGCCACGTTCCGATCGGTGAAGTCGTGTATAGGAATTAGGACAGCTCGCGGTCATAGTGGAACCTTAGTACGGTACAACCTGCCCACTTAGTCCGCCACCCCCCCGTCCACCTATGTCGGATAGCTCGCGGAGGTTGTTGAATCACTTCACACCCGCTGCGTATACCTGGTGTTAGACAAGGACCAGGCATTGCTGGCCTCAAGATTGATGTGGATGTGTATGACCTCGGAAACACTGGTTCCGGGTCAGATACTGGCGATCATGGCTGGGGTGTTCCAGTGTCCAAAGCTTAGACGATTTAGAAGGCAAAAGGCAGGCCCGGCCTTGTTCAACACGCAATGAGTGCTGGCACTGGGGCTTTATTACCGGTTACTGCTTGAATACTGGCTGATATCCCCGTTGCCCCATGTACAAGTGACACTGCTTTGTACGTGGGGGCTTTTATTGCTACCTCTACTGAACTCTGCCTTTATAAAGCTGGGCAATGTTACTACCAACCCTGACAAGAGATCTCTGGCTTGCCAGGTATGAAGGATGAGATGGCCTCCCTCCACTGCTTCGATTGCAACTCTGGGTGCCTCACCTTCCAGCAGCGCTCCATAGGCAGAGGATTCTATCTGGCAGATGGCTATTTGTTCAAGATAACATGGGGCTGATGATTCCTTTGCGTTCTTAAAGTCCGTTCGAGTTTCGTGGTTTTTCTTGCAACGTCCTGGGCTGACTTACCATGATGTATATTGCCCCCGTTCCTCTAAAGATCAGGTCTATCGTTTGTGCTCCTTGCATGCCCATCACTCATAGAAAAATGTGTTGTGAAGGCAGCTTGGGCGTCAACGACTTTGCATTCTTGGAATGGCAAGCTGAACCTGGGTCTGACCTGTTGCTGTTACCAAGCCTGAGGGCTTTCAATGAACTTGTGTCCTGACAATGTTCCCCTTGTGTTGCAACTGATTACGATCTCTTATGGTTTGACAGGCCACCCAGGGCTTGGAGCAGAGATGATACAAGCAGGTTTTGGTTGGCCCCGGGTATTTACACTGTGCAAAGCTGAACTGCTCTGTAATTTCAGGAGGATGTCTACTGGTGGGTGACTATCCTGACCTATGTGGATGACTGCGATCCGTTGCTTGAGTGACGTGCTGTTGTGGCTTGCTGATCGAGCGACTATGGAAGCAGCTGGGTGAAGTCAAGGAAATGGTCTGTAACCTGTCCAGTTCCTTTCATTGGACATGACCTTGAATTACACCTTGATCTCTTCGACGCAGGGTGTTAAGATCGAAACAAACCTCTGCCCGGCGATCCTACATCTGCTTGGAGCTGGTGAGCGTTTTGGTCTCACTGCTGACTGACCAGCCAAGTTTTCATTTCCCATGAGCACAAGTGCACTTCAGCGATGCCCCTGGAGACCTGTTGGCCTCTAATAGCCGAGTACCGGTCGTCTTTGTGGGGCTCGTTGCGTGTACCTGGCTACCTGCACAAGGCTCGTTGAGCTGTTCATGATTCTTTTGCTGTATGAGGCTACCCGGGTCCGAGTTATTGACTGCTCAGACCCACTCCCCCTGGTGGGCGTGCAGCCAAGCGCTTGCTTTTGTATTTGAGAGAGACTATTCCCAGTCGTGCGGGCCTTCACTTACACATCACAGCCCTGGTGATCTCTTTTGTGAGCTGTCTTGTAGTGACTCATCCTTTGCTGATGATGGGTCTGACAAGGAGATCTCAGACTACGCTATGGCTTGTGCTTGCTGGAGGCTGCCTTTGGAACTGGATAGCATAAGGCAACCCACTTGTCTGTAGTCCCAGTGAGCCTGAGTATAGCCCTGTCTCAGCGTGAGGGGTGCAATGGTTGAAAGGTGGAGAATTGAATCTAGGGCTGCTTTGTGGACTGTCACGCTTCAGAGGTGACAACTTGGGGTTCCTTGAGCTGGGCAAAATTGACTGTTCAGCTGCTCCCTCCAACAAGCACATTGATGTCATCCAGTCAGCTATATCCAGGAGCTGGTGGAGGATGGCCAGGTGGATGTTGCCTATGTTAACACTTAGGGGACAACTGTGCTTGACCCCGTGCACAAGCCCCTTGATCCTATGGTTTCTGGCGTCATTCGCATTGTTTGGAATGAGTGCTTCTTCCTAAACCAATTTTTTTTTGGTTACATGTATTCTATAATTTTTGTACATGTATTACTGGATTTTTGCCCCGTTACTCATGAAGGCGTCTCTTGCTTACATTTAGAGTTTCTTTAAGTATCATTGGCATTGGCCTCATTAGGTCCTATCCCTGGTTCGGTGTTTTCGCAATACGTTGTTACGCGACTTTGATATAGTTGTCCTCCTTATAATTCCACTTGCCAAATTTTGTTCGTGGTGCCTGCTTCATACCTTCCTTTAACCCCTTTGGTTTCATTTTAAGTTTCCTCTCGATTTTTGTTTTCGGAGTTCTTTGATTTTTTTTTTTTTTTAATTTTGAATTTGATTACATTATAGTTCTATGTCACAGTGCCATTAGGGTGGAGTAAGTACTAATGTATGTCACTGTGTCATAGTGAGAGTATCAGCATGTATAGCGGGGTGCTCTCACGCGTTTATGACTTACGGTGGACTACTTATGTACTCCCATAAAACATCGGCTCTCCTGAGCCAGCTTCCCGTTCGGGACTGAGTCATCTTGAGATGACTCAGTTGGCACGCTCGGTCACGACGTTCTGATGTCTCCTGTCTTCATACGGTCTGATCTGTACCCTGTTAGGTTCCGTTGTTCTACCGTCTCCTTTCACCCACAGGTGCCCCTTTATGGGTCTCCTTGTGTCCTGTAACGTTATCCTGTCTCCGGTGTATACGATTGCGCGCTGCGTCTGTCCGCTGCCTTTAATCTACTGTCCACTCTACCGGAGTGATTTCAAGCTATATCTTGCACTCAATTATATTGTAGAATACATTGATCACCTGTAGCACGACCTCAGGTCCCCCCTCGCGTAAAACGATTGTTTGGGTTTCAGTTCATTCCAATGCTTTTCTGTTTCGCCCCTTCCTACACGGGCGGCAAAGTACTTAAAGACCTAGTTTTTGGCCTCCCCCTGGATTGTAACATACATACATAAACATACATAAATACATACATACTCAAACGAAAAAGAGGCCTTCTTATCATGCAATCAACAGCCTACCTTGCACCACCCTCCGCCAACATCGGCCTTCACCTAGTTTAGATGAATCTACGACGAACAGCAGCCAGTCGGCGCCACTCAGCAAGTGCTAGCCCCCTTCAACCATCCCTGCCCAACCCTTGCGACCAAGCCGCGTATGAGGGCTGGGAGCCACTCGTACGCCAGTACACCCCCTTCAGCCAGCTTTCTCGGGTGAAAGGGTCCATGAAGCTGAGTGAGCATCTCGCCTTGACAAGAGCTTTGGCAGCTTGAGTTGGTATCGTTGAGGCACTCCACCACACATCGGTATGGGGTAGTGGCTTTCGCAATACGAGCGGACTGTTGTGCCGAGGTGGTCAGATAGGCACCCCAACCCGCGGGCTGGAGGGCTCCGGGTCAGTCACTCAGCCACTCCATGGAGTTACTCTGACGGCTTGAATCACCCTCAGGGGTAGACGAGCGGCACCATTACCTGCTCGGGAGATGCGAACAATTTGCTATAGTTAGTTGAGCTAGCTTTTCTATCATCCTGTACTGATATGTTACAGCTCTAAGGGGTAGGCCATAAAGGCTTAAGGGCCACTTGCCGCCAACCCTGATCAGAAGGGCTACCAAGAAAAAAGCATTGATGAACTAGTCATGGTTGAGCATTGATACGTGTGTCGCTATGGGAAGATGTGCACTTTGACATTGGAATTTTTCACCCGCCGGTAGTGTGGGTGGGAAATAACCTATGGGAAGCAAGCAACCCACTTGGCACAAGCTCATTGGCTTGGCTCCATGGGGATTTAGGTGATGTGTGTGTGTGGGTGTGTGAGGGTGCATCGGTGTGGTGGTGTGGTGTGTGTGTGTGTATGTGTGTGTGTGTATGTGTGTGGTTGTGTGGGGGGGGGGGGGGGGGATTACCCTGAACTCCTTGGAATTAGGGGTGGGTGGATTGGTGTGCTAAGACAATAAGATGGTTTAGTAGAGCAACCCACCTGGCACAAGCTCATTGGCTCAGCTCCTGGATACGGCGCAGGCAGCAGCTGGCACAAGATCATGATCATCACCTCTTCTGCAAACCGTTTCACCTCGAGAGGGCAGTCTGCATGTGGCAACAATTGTGATGTGCGTCGTGATGTGTGCTGTGTACTTGTGTGTGTGTGCTTGTGTGTGTTGTGGTGTGGTGGGGGAGATATCGTGTGCGTGCGTCGTGGGGCAAGATTATCGTCGTAGGTGCGCATTGCCGTGTGCGTGTTGCGGCGGCCAACATATCATCTGTGCTTGGCGTAAGTCTATCGCACTATTGATTTGTGTGTGATTGGGGGGGCTTGCTACGGAATCCCATGCCTGGCAACTATATTATGTGATGTGTGTGTCTCGTGTGTGTGCGTGCGCTGCTGGGGGGGCCTTTGCTAAGAACTGAGGTGGACGGTTGATAATGCAGGGAATACATGGCAGGGGATTCATCGATTCATGCTACGTGGTGTTGTGTTCGTGCTGTTCCCTATCGAGTGGTGTAGAAGCAAGATGCATCTCTTGTTATTTCATCCCAAGCGTAGCCAAATAGTCTTATGGAATTTTCCCAAACTATGTATCAGGAACGTCTTTTTTGTGGTGGTTGTCCCCAGTGGACAAGCAAACGGGCTATGACCCCCTCAACCTCATGCCTCGTAATACGAGCACTATTTATTTTAAGTCCTTAATATCAGGAAGGAACTAAAACAGAAAAAGCAGACTAAAGAAACAGTTGAGGTTGGATCAGGGTTTCAGTATCCAAGGGTAGGCCAAATAGGAGTAAACAAAAGCTGCCTCCACCCTCCATAAACAGTATGAGATGAGTTGATGTTGGCAGTGAGTGGGATGTACCCTGGACTACTTTACTGATGGCTGGTTCACCCTGTAGTGCAGTCTGCCATTGCAAGATATCGTGGTTTGTAATCAAAGATTGTTGATGATTGGCAATTGGGGCAGATTGTATTTTATTGGAATTGAAAGATTGAGGTTGATTGGAATTGGGAATGTGGTTGGAGGATCATTGGGTGTGAGATTGTGCTGTGGTGGATTGTGGTTGGAGGATCATGGTTGGTGAGATTGTGGTTGGTGAGATTGTGGTTGGAGGATCATGGTTGGTGAGATTGTGGTTGGTGAGATTGTGGTTGGAGGATCATGGTTGGTGAGATTGTGGTTGGTGAGATTGTAGTTGGAGGATCATGATTGAAGACATGGTTGGTCAGGTCCATTTAGCTTTTTTGTACCCCTGGATGCTAACATATACATACACATACTGCCCTGGTTACGCAAGTCCTCTTTAGCCTATTTAGCTACCCCTGGACTGTTACACCATACAGTGGAAGCAAAATAACAAGTCCTATGCAGCGTCGCAAGTGACGCAAAATATTGGCGGAGTGTGTTGGCAACAGAACGAAAGGTGGCAACGGAAATGGAGACTGACGAACCAGTTAGTATGAAAAACAGTTGGCTGACGTGTCATGATTCAATTTTTTGGTCGGTTGGACAGACGACAAACGGGGGTAACACTGGGGGCTACCGCCCCCTTTAGAAGGGGGCTATGCCAAAAAAACTCAGACTGAGGTGGGTACAGGTGCAGGGCTTCCATTTTCAGCTTTTGTTACCAGCTTCTTGGCAGCTCCCTGAAGCAGCCACTTCAGCCTGAGCTAGCCCCAATATTTAGCAGTTATGGTTAGCTGATTGTGCCAGCTTCAAGATGCACTAGGTAACACTAGGTTAGGATGAATAGACAGTCGGAGGAGTTGCCTAGAAGCTGCTGCTCATAACAAAAAAACAAAAATTAAGATGGCAGTGAGTAAAGTACCGGGGCTGCAAACAGATTGACCACACTTATTAACTGGAGGAGACCGGCCCGTGTTGCGGGTTCATGCGCAGGTGGTGTGGACAGAAGGCCTCGCTTGATGCGGCATCTACTGAACCGGCATCTACTGGCGTAACCAGTGTAAGAGTGGGGTCTCAGCTACATTGAGGGCGGTAATAATGAAACAGAAGTCAGGAAGCACTCTTTTACTAGTGAGACGCGTCGCCATTCTGCCACTGCATAAGTCCAGCTAAAGTAGTCATGAAATGCCCCCCCCCCCCCCCCCCCCCCCCCCCCCCCTCCCCCTGATAATTCTGAATGTTGCTGGAGAATTGAGAATTCTGAGAAATTGTGGGACATTTACCTAAAAAGAGTGGAGGTACAAACTACCAACTACGTGACCCATTTACAAACCACCCCCTGAATGGCTATAATTAATGTACTATATTGTATTTAATTGAATATCATTCATATAATTAATATACTTCACTCACCTGGAAACTTCCAGAAGCTGGCATGTACTGCAACATGGCACACGACAGTCCAGGCTGGTGCAGAGCGCCAGATAGGGCCAGCACCTGTCCCTCTAGCCCTGGCCAGACACAAGTGGCGGCTAACTCTGCTCGTGAGGGCATCGAGGACCAATCCCTGGACGTGTGGTGTTGGTGCTCGTGGTGGTGGTGGTTGCTGATTGTGGCGTGGTGGTGGTGGTGGTGGTGGCGATGGTTGCTGATGGTGGTGGTGGTGGGTGGTGGTGGTGGTTGGTGGTGCTTGTGGTGGTGGTGGTGCTTGATTTGTGGCGGTGTGGTGGTGGTGGATGGTTGCTGATGGTGGTGGTGGTGTGGTGGTGGTGTGGTGCTGATAGTGGCGTTGGTGGGTGGTGGTGGTGGTGGTGGCTGATGGTGCTGATGTGGTGTTGGTTGGTGGTGGTGGTGTTGTTGTGAGTGGTGGTGGTGCGATTGTGGGTGTGTCGGTGGTGGTGGTGGGTGGCGATGGCTTGCTGATGGTGTGTGGTGGTGGTGGTGGTGCTGATTGTTATGGTGGTGGGAGGCTGGCTGGTGGCTGTGTGTTTGTTGGGTGTCAACATAGCAGCAGTGCGACATAAAACAATATAAATACACCTTAATCATTGAACATTAAAACATTGTGGGGCAGATGGACAGGCAGCATTATATTAAGGAGCACGGCAGGCAAGGTAAGCGAAGCAGCTCCCTGGGCCAGCCACTGAGCCAAGCCCCAAGATGTCAACATAACAGGAAAGCTGGTTGTGTCAGCTTCAAGGTGCCCTAGGTTGAATCAGGTTTGGCTAAATAGCCAGTCAGGTTAACTGCCTGAAAAGCTATGAGAAGAGGAATGTATGTTGTGGTTGGCTCCAGTGCAGGCAAACGGGCAGAATCCTCTGTTGGAGGCAGCAGCTGTCCTGTGAAATGAAGCGGGGGGGGGGGGGGCGGGGTGGGGGGGGGGAGGGGGGGGCTAGGGGGGGCTGTCATTCCCCCTGGAAATGTCAAACTTACTTGAAGAATTTAGGGCTGAGTCTCCATGTGAGTTCAGAAGGGCTGCACAGAAAGAGGCCATGGAGATGTGCAGCGGCTGGCAGTGTTAGCTCTAAAATACAATTAAAAATTGAATACATTAGTACGCCTTATTATGGGCGTGAGTGTGGCTTGCAACTGGGGCAAACTACCAGTAGGAGGGGGAGGGGGAGGGGGGGGGGGGGGGGGGGGGGGGGGGCTGCCATACCTTTAGGATGTTTGCAAATGGGCCACTTGCAGTACTTTTTAAAATATATTTAAACAAAAAACTTACTTGAAAAACTTAGGGCTGAGTCCCATGTGAGTCTGGAGGGCCTGCACAGTAAGGAGGCCATGGGAGCATGTGCACGCGGCTGCAGTGTAGCTCCACTAAAGTTGCATCACCACTCACAACAGCCGGACACATGAGCAGCTTGCACTGGATGTCCATGCTGCTGAACCTGCAGTTGGGGCAAAGCAACATATAAGCTTTCCTTTTCTTTTCGGCCTATAGTTGGTGGTGATGGTGCCAGAGTGTGTGTGTGTGTGTGTGTGGGGGGGGGGGGGGGGGAGGGCTGGGTGGAAGCAGGTTGGACACATGAGCAGATTGAACTGGTCGTCCATGCTGCTGATACCTAAAGTTGTGTGTGTTGGGTGATGATGGTGTTGGTTTGGCAGTGTGTGTGTGAGGGGTGTGGGTGGGTGGGTGGGGGAGGGCTGGGTGGAAGCAGGTAGTCACATGAGCAGCTTGCACTTCTACCCAAAATCACTAACATGGGTACAAGCTTGAAAGACACCAAATCCCTGTCACTTACAGAAGACCTCCTTTATGAAACGAAACACCGATTTGTGCCTCCCCCCCACCCCCCACCCCCCCCCCCACACAAACCCTTACACACACTGCACGTACATGAACAAAATATATTTTTCCTTACCCTAGAACCTTGGCCTGGAAGGTGTGTACAGCTCTGTCCTGGGGTGCAAGGCTTGGAACCTGCTCAGCAACAAAAACACACACAATCAGTTTTTGTTTTCAGCTTGCTTTGTCTACTGAAGCCTGATTTCATGACTGTTGCGTAGCCATTGCATGGCGGAGCGCCTAGCGCGGAGCCTGGGGAGTTGGGGGGCGAGGTGGATAGCCATTTCTGACTTGTTCAGCCAATGTTCCAGAGTAAGTAAGTGTTTTGTTTTTAAGGTTGCAGTAGGGCAGGTCGAGCAGCTGGCAAAACATACACATCATGTTTTTTAATTATCAAGTTTTTTCAAGTTCCCACCGCCCCACACACACACTCACACACACTAAAACGTTCTCTCTCTCTCTCCCACACACACATACACACACAACCACATACCAACAAACACACAATCCAAACCCCCACATACTCCTACACGCTCAAACTCTCCTCACACACACTCACATACACACACAAACTCTCTCTCTCTCTCTCTCTTCTCTCTCTCTTCTCTCTCTCTCTCTCTCTCTCACACACACACAGACATACCAAAACACACTCACAAAAAACAAAACAAACACACTCACATACCAAAACAGGCACATACACTAACACACAAAAAAACAAAGACACACACTGTCTTACATTCTACTGGATCCCTCAGCGCTCTGCCAGGATGGAACCTGAAGTCTCTCTCACACACACACACAAACTCTCTCTCTCTCTCTCTCTCGCACACACACAAACCCTTTTTCTCTCTCACACACACACACACATACCAAAACACACACACTGCCTTACATTCCACTGGATCCCTCGGCGCTTCGCCAGGATTGAACCAGACGTCTCTCTGTCACACACACAAAATTCCCAGCTCTCACATACACACATACACACACACACAAACTCTCCCTCTCTCACCCACACACACGCACAAACATACCACAACACACACACACTGCCTTTCATTCCACTGGATCCCTCGGCGCCTTGCCAGGACTGAACTAGAAGTCTCTCACACACATATAAACACATACAAATACACACAAAAAATCTCACTCTCTCTCTCTCACACACACACACACACACATCAAAACACACAAACTGTCTTACATTCCACTGGATCCCTCGGCGCTCTGCCAGGACTGAACCAGAAGTCCCTCTCTCACACACAAAACCTCCCTCTCTCACATACACACACACACACACACACAAACTCTCCCCCTCTCACGCACACACAGTCTCCCTCTCTCACATACACACACACACACAAACTCTCCCCCTCTCACGCACACACAGTCTCCCTCTCTCACATACACACACACACACACAAACTCTCCCCCTCTCACGCACACACAGTCTCCCTCTCTCACATACACACACACACACAAACTCTCCCTCTCTCTCACACACACACATACCAAACCACACACACACTGCCTTACATTCCACTGGATCCCTCGGCGCTCTGCCAGAATTGATCCAGAAGTCTTGACCTGAACCTGAATGTTGGACAACTCAATATCCATCCTGCACAGGGGGCATACGGGTGGGTTGGTGGGTGGGTGGGTGCTTGGGAGGCGGGCAGGTTGGTGGGTGCTTGGGTGAATGTTGGGTGGGCGGGTGAATGTTGGACAACTCAACATCCATCCTGCACAGCCATAAGGGTGCTTGGGAGGGTGGGTAGGTTGGTGGGTGGGCGGGTGGGTTGGTGGGTGTTGGATGGGCGGGTGAATGTTGGACACTCAACATCTATCCTGCCACAGGCAGTAAGGGGTCAGAGGCCCGAGGATTATATCCTTTGTGAACTATGAACTTTTAAGGGCCTTGTCATTTTTAATGGGGTCCTTTTAAAGGGTAATTAAGGACATTTAAAAGGGGCGTAAGTGGAACCCATAAGGGGTCAGAGGCCGAGGATCAGATAGACGGTGATATCTCCTCATCCATTCAACTAATCCTCATGCATTCAACTAATCATACAAATAAGATAGTCAGAATCCAAGCACTTGAGCATATTTGGCCTACCCCTGGACTGTGACATACATACATAAAGGCATACATAGCAGGATTCAAGCACCTGTTTGATGCCTGCAGCGGGTGGTCCTGTCATCCTCCTCGTCCATTCAACTAATCCTCATTCATTCAACTCATCATATTTTAAGCACTTTATATTTTTATTTGGCCTACCCCTGGACTGTAACATACATACAAACATACATACATACATACATTCATACATACATACATACAGGCATGATTTAAGCACCTGTTCGTTGCCTGCAGCTTGACCATGAGGGTCGACCTGTCATCCTCCTCATTCAGGTAGTAGCTGCCACACAGCAGCACAGGGTCACCAGGGCCTGTCAGATCCTCCCAGTGCTCAGGGTGGCCAGGAAGCAGATCCCAGAACGTGCGGCTGTCTAGCTTGAACATGCTGTTAGATGAAAGCACTGGGCCGCCTGTTGGTGGGTGGGTGGGTGAGTGGGTGATTGGGTGGGTGCTTGAAGTGGGTGGGTGGGTGGGTAGGCTGGGGGATGCTTGGGGTGGTGTGGGGTGGGTAGGTGGGTAGGTGGGTGGGTGGATGGAGTGGGTTGAAAAATATTGTACGTTTCATATACTTATGTACATCAACATCTACAGTCTATTTATTTGTGTGGGATGGCTGGAAGACCGCTCTCCAAGTGGAGATGGATTGTCTCGGTCAAAACTGCCTGTCTTTGAAAATGAAATGGCAATTCCAAGCCCCCCCCCCCCCCACCCCCCTGTTTGTGATAACCACAAGAAAACATTTATCATACTAATCAGATTTGAACGACTTGCCTGCTAGACCGCGAGCTACTCCAGGGGCATCTCCCGCCTCTGCCAACTGCAACAAAGGTTGGTGGGTGGGTGCTTGGGTGGGTGATCGGGTTGGTGATGGGTTGGTTGGTGGGTGCTTGGGTGGCGTCAGCATATGGGTTGGTGGCACTCTATGGAAATCTCCTGCCCCTGCAAAACTGCAACATGGGGAAGAGAAGGAGTGAAGGGAGGATAGAGCTGATTGTTCGTTCCTTCATTCCTTTGTAATTACTTTGCTTGTTTACTTGTCTGTTGATGCAATAAACTAGCAACAGACAAGCAACTGACAAGGGCAAGATTACATTACATTACATTACATTACATGTTAAAGTCTACTTGACACCGCGAGGGTGTATGAGACTCTGTGCTTTAAACAAAAAGAAAAAGCACCCACAAAGCAAAAAAACCCATTACATCAGGGGTGTGTCGAGGACAAACAAACCAAACTCCCAACCACCAAGATAAGCAACAGAAAATCAACTGAAAATTAACTGACAAGGGCAAGATGTGCAACAGAAAATCAACTGAAAAGCAACTGACAAGGGCAAGATAAGCAACAGAAGATCAACTGTAAAGCAACTGACAAGGGCAAGATACGCAATAGAAAATCAACTGAAAAGCAATTGACAAGGGCAAGATAAGCAACATAGAATCAACTGAAAAGCAACTGACAAGGACAAAATAAACAGAAAAGCGAACACACAAACAAAAAACAAAACAACATACCGACAAAAACAAGCAATCAAACAATGATCAAGTTCTCTAACTACCTAGCAATCAACAATCCATTGCAATAAAACAACAACAACACATTTGCAGTTTAATTGCTAGGTGGAGCGTGTTGATAACTTGCTCGGCCACCTCATGGCTCGACAAAAAGTTATAATACACTTAATCTAATCTCTCATCTTATATCTTGGGTATCTTGGGGTATCTAATCAACTGACAAACCTGTAACATGGCTGAACAAACAATTCCTAATACAACATATATTATCTATCAACTTATGTCCTAGATATCTTGGGTATCTTAGGTATCTCAGGTTTCTTATCAACTGACCAACCTGCAACATGGCTGAATCCACGTGGTTAATAAGAGCTCGATGCCTGCGGCTGCGCTTGGAGTGATGCAGCACATTGCTCCTGGGTCCAGCAAATGGGTAGCCCCACAGGGACTTGACCGCTACAGACTCCAACTGATCAACATAGAGGGTGTGGGTGAGGTTGGGTGTGTGGTGTGGGGTGTGGGGTGTGGGTGGAGTGTGGGGGGGATGCAGCATATAGCTCTTGGGTCCAGCAAAGGAGTAGCCCCATAGGGACTTGACCGCTACAGACTCCAACTGATCAACATAGAGGGTGTGGGTGAGGTTGTGTGTGGGTGAGGTTGTGTGTGTGGGGGTGTGGGTGTGGGGTGGGGTGGAGTGTGGGGGGGATGCAGCATATAGCTCTTGGGTCCAGCAAAGGGGTAGCCCCACAGGGACTTGATCAGTACAGACTCCAACTGATCAACAGAGCGGTTGTGTGTGTGTGTGTGCGCTGGTGTGTGGGTGTGTGAGGTGGTGAGGCAGCGCTGCATGACTGCAAGTATCATGGTGGGATGGTCAGCCTACAGGTGGATGTGATGGATGCTTATAGTGATGTGTATATTGCGGATGTACACGTAGTACATAGATATCTTGTTGGGAATGAGCAGCTCCACAGCGATTCGACCGCTAAAAACTCCAAGTGGTAGTAAGGGGATACAGGTATAGATGACATGCGGGGTTGGATGACATATGGGCAGTAGAAAGATAACGCGATGTGTCTGTACGGGTCGTAGAGAGATATCTTGAGAAAAATGCGCAGCCCCACAGGGACTTAAATTCTACAGACTCAAACTGGTTGACAGAGCGGAGAATACCCCCCACCCCACACCCCCATCCCTACCCCCTCTACCACCCCCACCCCATCCCTACCCCCCTACCACCCCAGCCCACCCAGCCCAGCCTAGCCCACCAAGCCCAGCCCACCCAAGCCCTGGGATCTAGCATGGACGAGAACTACCACAAACTGTATACTGACTGAGTATGGGGTCGGTTTGTGCTAGGCCCCCAACCTGGACGGTATATTGTATGTCACTGCTAAATACTCTGACTGGTTGATATAAAGAGCGGAGATACCCCTCCCCCCCCCCCCCCCCCCCCCACACACACACACACGACACACCAGCCCCCCCCCCCCCCCCTCTGACACACACACACACGACACACCAGCCCCCCCCCCCCCCCCCCCCCCCCCCCCCCCCCCCCCCCCTAGCATGGGCAGAAGAACAGCACTTTTTCGACTCACTAAGTATGGGGTCGGTTGTTGCTGGGCCCCCAACATGAAGGTACATAACACTGTCTGTGACTGCTACAGACTTCAATATGTTGGTATAAGCTTACCCCCCCACACCGCCCCCCCACACCCCACCACCCTAGCATGGACAGGGAACTACCACACATTTTCGACTCACAAAGTGTAGGGTCGGTTGTGCTGGCCCCCAAACAGGAAAGGTATATTGCATGTGACTGCTATAAACTCCAACTGGTTGACAGAGCGGAGATTAGCCCCCCCAACCACCACCCCAATCCCCTAGCATGGAATGGAACTACAACAATTGTGACTCACAAAGTATGGGGTCCGTTGTTCTGGACCCCCAGCAGAATGGTACATAACACTGTCTGTGACTGGTACAGACTCCAACTGGTTGACAGAGCGGAGATTAGCCCCCCCCAACCACTCCTTCACCCCCCTAGTATGGAATGGAACTACAACAATTGTGACTCACAAAGTATGGGGTTGCTTGTGCTGGGCCCCCAACAGGAGGACACAATGAATGTGATTGCTATAGACTTCAACCCTTATTATTATCTCCCCCCCCCACCCCCCCACCCACCCACACACCCACACACACACAAACAAACACACAAGAACACACACCACACCCTTCTAGCATGGACGGGAACAACCACAAATGTTCGACTCACAAAGTATGGGGTTGGTTGTGCTGGGCCCCCAACAGGAGGGAACACAATCTTGGGGGCTTGGGAGTAGGTTCCATTTGCTCCAAACTGGGTAGCAGAGGTTTTATTGAGTGAGCTGACTTCAGCCCCAGTTGGGTTTTCAGCTGACGGTGGCAGCTGCGTTTGCTCCACAGTGAAACCCTGCTGGAAGTTAGGTGCGTCTGGCAGAGGAGGGGGCGCATTCCTGACATTGAAAGGGGCGGTCATTGGGGGTGAGGTAGGGGAGGCGAGGGTTGAGTGTGTGTGGTGACTTCAGCTGCCCATGTTGGGTTCTCAGCTGACCGCGACAGCTGTGTCTGCTCCACAGTGCAACCCTGGTGGAAGTTAGGCGCATCTGCTCGAAGAGGGGGCGCATTCCTGAAATTGAAAGGGGTGGTCATTGGGAGTGAGGTATATAGTGACCCCATGCTGGCCCCATTCACCTGTTGTGAGGGTACATGGACAGAGGCATGAACACAGGATTATCCCCAGCACTGGGCTTGTAGTGGGTTGAGGTGGATACTCTTGCACAGGAGTTGTTTAACAACATAATGGTTTTTAAGCCCCCATACAATGGCCCCATGATGGCCCCAGTCACCTGTGTGGTGGTACAAGGACAGAGGCTAAACACTGACATATCTCCAGCTCCGGGCTTGTAGTGAGTTGAGGTGGGTACTCTTGCACAGGAGTTTTTAAATCACGAAACAAGCTTATATGGCCCCCTATACTGACCCCATATAATGACCCCATTACGGCCCCAGTCACCTGTTGGGAGGGTACATGGACGGAGGCATGAACACAGGCATATCTCCAGCACCGGGCTTGTAGCCAGAGGAGCTAGAGGATGAGTCATCGTCAACCACCTGGTCTTGAAATTGTCCAAATTTGTGTGGTGCAACCTCTTCCTCCGTCTCCTCAGCAGCTCTGCTACTGTTATCATCGTAAGCGTCTTCAGCCACTTCTGCCTCATCGCCTTTGGACTCCTCCTTGGGAGGCTGGTAAGCGCTGATGGTGGTGAGTTGCCTGCATATATGTGCATGTGTTTATGTGTGTGAAGTTTTACCATGTAAAGCATCCCAAGTATATTGGTAGTGTTTTTTGTGCTAGGTGACATGGGGGTGGGGTGGGTGTGCTGCGGTTTAATGACAAGGAGGGCATTGCTGCTGCAACCCAACCCGACCCTGCCCAACCCATGCACCCAATGACAAGGAGGGCGCTGCTGCTGCAACCCAACCCAACCCTACACAACCCATGCACCCAATGACAAGGAGGGCGCTGCTGCTGCAACCCAACCCAACCCTACACAACCCATGCACCCAATGACAAGGAGGGCGCTGCTGCTGCAACCCAACCCAACCCTACACAACCCATGCACCCAATGACAAGGAGGGCGCTGCTGCTGCAACCCAACCCGACCCTGCCCAACCCATGCACCCAATGACAAGGACAGCTGCTGCTTGATGACAAGGAGGGCGCTGCTGCTGCAACCCAACCCGACCCTGCCCAACCCATGCACCCAATGACAAGGACAGCTGCAGCTTGATGACAAGGAGGACACTGCTGCTGCAACCCAACCCAACCCAACACTGCCCAACCCAACCCATACACCATATGACAAGGACACCTGCTGCTTGATTACAAGGAGAGTGCCTGCTGCTGCTGCAACCCAACCCAACCCAACCTTGCCCAATCCAACCCATACACCGTATGACAATGACTTATGATGCTTGATGACATGGAGGGTGAGGTGGGCGCTGGTTTGTGTACAAGGTCCCACTTCCAGGGATAAAAACAATACATAATGCTCGCTCACACTTTCGTTCTAAGTGGGCACAATTTTGTTTACGGTGTCCGACTTCCTGGGATAAAAATCCTTGCAAATGTGTGTATATGTAGGATCGGCATATCATATAATTTGGGCCAAAGCTTAGTATGATGGCATATGATATCATACAAATTGCATTATATGATATTGTATCTAAATTGTAGCATTGGCCTATTCAGACTGCTGGCATCATATGATATCATATTGCCATTCCATATGTTTATGTACATTACAGTCCAAGGGGCAAATAGGCTAAAAGGACTTGCCTAACCGTGACAGGAAGGGCTAAAAATAAAAAGCATTGATGAACTGCAAAAAAATGAATGCTTACCTGGACACCCGCTTTGCCCATTCACGCAAGTGGGGGGAGGCTGACGCATCAGAAGCATACAAAAACTCTCGCAACAGTGCTTCCATCCGAGCGGCAACCAACTTGGCCTCTTCATGCAAGTGCAAAAGATCCTTGGGGGGGGATGGGGCTGCTTCGGCATCATCACCTGGAGGTAGTGCACATAGATGTCTTGTTAGGTCAACCAACCCAACATGAACAAACAAGACCAACGTGGCCTCTTCATGCAAGTGCACAAGATCCTTGGGGGCGGATGGGACTGCTACGGCATCATCACCTGGAGGTGGTACACATAGATGTCTTGTTAGGGTGTCAAACCAACCCCAACATGAACAAACAAGACCAACGTGGCCTCTGCATGCAAGTGCAAAAGATCCTTGGGGAGGGATGAGCTGCTTTGGCATCATCAACTGGAGGTGGTGCAAATTCAAGGCTAATTGTTGGTTAACCAAGCCAAGCCAAGCCTAGCCAGTAATACCAACTTGGCCTCTTCTTGAAATTGCACCAGGTCCTTGGGGACCGATGGGACTGCATCAGCATCATCACCTGGAGGTGGTACATGTAAATGGCTTATTGTTGGTTAACCAAGCCAAGCCAAACCAAGCCAACAAGACCAACTTGGCCTCTTCTTGCAAGTGCACCAGGTCCTTGGGGGCGGATGGGGCTGCTTCGGCATCATCACCTGGGGTGGTGCAGATAGATGTTTTTTAGGTCAGCCAACCCAACCCAAACCAACACTACAAATTTTGCCTCTTCATGCAAGTGCACCAGGTCCTTGGGGACGGATGGGGCTGCTTCGGCATTATCACTTGAAGCTGGTGCAAATACATGGCTAATTCTTGGTTAACCAAGCCAAGCCAAGCCTAGCCAATAAGACCAACTTGGCCTCTTGTTGCAAGTGCACCAGGTCCTTGGGGACCGAAAGGACTGCATCGGCATCAACACCTGGAGGTGGTGCAAATACATGGCTAATTCTTGGTTAACCAAGCCAAGCCAAGCCAAGCCTAGCCAGTACGACCAACTTGGCCCCTTCTTGCAAGTGCACCAGGTCCTTGGGGACAGGTGGGACTGCATTGGCATCATCACCTGGAGGTGGTGCAAAAACAAGGTAATGATAACGCTTGCTGGGGCTTGGTGTTAAGGGAACCCGTCGTACGCGGGTAGAGAGCGGTCTTCTACCTCAACTGGACAAGCTACCATCGCGGTTGACAACGACCTGCAACGCCAAGAGCGACCGTAGGGGGAACTGAACCCCCGACTCTTCGTCCTTAGAGCAAATTGGTACCACTAGACCAATGCATATCACTGAAAGGGGCTTGAGGTGGTGCATGTACATGGATTATTGCTGGTTAATCAACCCAAGCCAAACCAACAAGACTCACTCCTGGTAATAAGGCATACTATTTATTTATTTATCGCTCTCTACAAGTTACAAACCATTTGTTGCAGCCCCCTTGCCTCTTGAACCAAGTCGTTAAACTGTTGATGCAGAGGCTGGGAAGTGTCTACTATCGGCCTGGGATGGAACTATTATTATTTATTCATGTTTTAACCTGGCTCAGCTGATCGTGTGGGAGCAGACATGGCAGAGTTAGCTGTCTGCAGGGCCTTGGCAGCAGCAGCAATGTGATTGTGGAGGGCAATGGCCAGGGCTCATACCAAGGCGTACTATTTATTGGTTTGTTTATTCACCTGACTCAGCTGATTGTGTGGTAGCAGACATGGCGGAGGTAGCTGTCTTCAGGGCCTTGGCAGCAGCAGCAATGTGATTGTGGAGGACAATGGCCAGTGCTTGCATGCTTGACAGAGCCACCACAGGGGCCTCAATCTCATAGTCAGGTCGTTCACACAGGGCGGAGGCGGCCACAACATCAAACACAAATGGCTTGTCCTTCGACCATTCCTGCAGAGGGGGGGGGGAGGAGTGTGTGTGTATGTGTGTGTGTGTATATGTGTTCCTGTGTGTGTGTGTGTGTGTGTGTGTGTGTGTGTGTGTGTGGTGTGTGTGTGTGTGTGTGTGTGTGTGTGGGAGGGGGGGGGGGGGGCAAAGTCTCTCGGGCTGTAACTTTTTTACTGAGGCGGCCCACTGTCAACCATTCATGAAAGTGCAGCAGTTTGGTGAGGGGCCTGAGGGTTTAGGGTTTAGCATACCGTAGGCAAATAGGGACTAGCTCACCCAATAGAGGTAGTAAGTAAAAAAGAGGTGAAAAATGGTAGAAGAAGTGGATTATAATAATTGGGAACCTCAATATGATATTATATGATATCATGTCATAATATGATGTCATATGATCTTCGTCTGACTAGGCTTACATTACCATTTATATACAGTGTCATATGATGCAGTTTTTATGATATAATTTCATACTCGCATAAATACGAGTATGATCAAAAAAATGTACATGCAGACCAAATTGATTTGGTCTACATAATGTGATATGCTGGTTGCTAGGTATAATATGTGACCAATTGGTGCTGTGGTGGACGGTTCCACCCCCCCCTGCAAATTGGGAGGTCTTCAACACCCTTTTCCACACGCCCACAGGACCCTTATGCACCCAGAATACACCCTTATAAGCCCAATACAAGGGTGCCAAAGACCCCCCAAATTTGCAGTGATCAGAATGAATCTCATATGCTAACTTTGAAGTTATGAGCATGAGGTTATGACAACAAGAAATAGCCGACACAGCTGACTACTGATTCAAATTCTACTCACTCTAGGTCGTTGCACCCCATTCGCGGTTGTAACACGCACACACACACCACCAACAACACCCATTATGCTTGCTCTTACCGATCTGCTTGACTTGAACAGCTTGCCATCAGCTGCAGACTTCATGAGTGACTCCAGTCGCAAGGCTGCGGCATTCCCACCTGACAGGGTATGATGGTAGTTTTAGGGTTTAGGTTCTAAAACCTTCACACTTGGTTCCCACCTGACAGGGTATGATGGTAGTTGTTAGGGTTTAGGGTTCTAAACCTTCAACTTGGTTCCCACCTGACAGGGTATGATGGCAGTTTCTAGGGTTTAGGGTTCTAAACCTTCAACTTGGTTCCCACCTGACAGGGTGATATCGGCAGTTTATAGGGTTTAGGGTTCTAAACCTTCAACCTGGTTCCCACCTGACAGGGTATGATGGTAGTTGTTAGTGTTTAGGGTTTTACCTTCAACTTGGTTCCCACCTGACCATTGTGGTGATCCTCCTCGCACCAACTGGTACCCCACACATCACAGCATTACGTCACATTCGTGTGTGTGTGTGTGTGTGTGTGCGGTTTTGGTCGTGGTGTGTGTGTGTGTAGATGTGCTTGAGTGGAGGTGTGTGTGTGTGTGTGTATGCGTGTGTTTTTCCACCACTTATAGTATTCCCACCTTGTGATGCTCCTCCTCGCACCAACAGGTCCCCCACGCATCGCAGCATTGCGTCCCAGCTGGAATCATTGAAGCAAGGCAGGCTCAGGTAGTGTGCCAGGATCCATGTGAGTCTAGGACGGACAGCCTGGCTCAGTGTACTCCATTCCTTCATCACAGACAGCATCTGGAGGTTGGCAGGTTGAAAGGGGCGGACATTTAAACAAGGCAGGGCCATGTTTGTGTTGCCGGGGCAAGAGGAAGTGGCAAAACAGCCTTGCCCAGCGTGCTCCATTCCTTTTATCGCAGAATAAATTCTAGAGGTTGGCAGGTTGAAAAAGTTTTGAAAAGTTGAAAGGGGCGGAAATTTGAACAACAGCAGGCGTAGGGTAGTTAGTGCCAGGATCCATGTGAGTCTAAGAGGATCAGCCTGGCTCCCGTTGTACTCCACTCCTTTATCACAGACAGCATCTGGAGGTTGGCAGGTTCCAAAGGGCGCGGACCAGTTAACACAAGCAGGGTAGGGTAGTGTGCAAAGGATCCCATGTGAGTATAAGACAAAACAGGCCTGGCTCAGCGTGCTCAAAAACCCTTTATCACAGACAGCATCTGGAAAAGGTTTGACATGCTAATGCACGGTTGGGCAAGTCCCTTAAGCCTATTTGGCCTACCCCTGGACTGTAAGGGTGAGCTTCAATTATAATGCAACTGAAGGTTGGAGGATTGAAGGTACATAAATGTAAAATAGAGGATGTGAGAAGGCGTCATTGAAGCAAGGCAGGGTCAGGTAGCAAGCCAGGTGCGCACTGGGGCCAACCACCTGATACTCTACCTACTCACTCTTTACAAGTGGTTGGTCATGGTAGTTGGCCCCAGACCAAGCAAACCTCAAGCCTCGTAATTAGGCTCATTATTAATATATCAGTCTGCACAAGTTGCAATCCATTTTATCCATACAATAGAAGTCCCTTGAACCTATTTGGCCCACCCCTGGACTGTAACATACAATTTGTTGCAGCCCCCGCTCTTGCTGGTCAACCTCTAACGAGAGAGCTGTCAACTGCGTCATTGCATGACCACTTAGGCGGGACTGCTAGATGGTACTGCCAGATGATACTGCCAGACAGTACTGCCATGCCACATATCCTGGTTACTTACACATGAGTTTCTGCCATAGACGGTACTGCCCATACCATTTGTGGCCGGTACTGCCTTATGTTTGTTACTGCCATCATTTACTCATGCTGGGTACCGCTCGTTAATCTTTTTAGCTGGCCTTCATACGTAGAAAACCAGCGATATGATAGCATATGATGCTGGCAGTCTGACATAGGCTTGAAAGTTACCATGTATACACACTATCACATGTAGGGAAACATCAATATGGCTATATAATATGATGCCCAGCATTTCTGACTGGACTGTAACCTACCATTTGTTGCAGCTCCCGTGCTTCTTGGTCAACCTCTGACAACAGAGATGTCAACTGCTTCACTGCCAGACCAACCTTGGGGGAACCATGCTCAGCAGGTGCTTCAGCACCCTGGACAGATAAAGGGGTGGTGTTGGGGCGGTGGATGGGGGGTGGTGGTGACGGGGGTGGGGGGTGGGGTGGGGGTGGGGGGTGGGGCGGGGCTGGGGGGGGGCTATCAGGTGCTGATGATGTGGATGATTGGTCGATGGTGATGGTGATGGTGATGACGATGTCAAAATGCATTCACTGCCACAACAACCTTGGGGGAACTATGCTCAGAGGTGGCTTCAGCACCTGGACAGTGGAAGGGGTGGATGGGTAGGGGGTGGGCGTGATGATGATTTCAAACTGCTTCAGTGCCAGACCAACCTTGGGGGAACCATGCTGAGAGGTGGTTTCAGCCCCTGGACAGATGACGGGGTGGGGTGGGGTGGGGTGATGGTGGTGGGGGGGGTGGGGATGGGGGGTGGGGATTGATGGTGATGATGGATGATGATGATGATGGTGATGATGGTGATGGTGATCATGATGTCAACTGCTTCACAGCCAGACCACCCTTGGGGGAATCAATGCTCGGAGGTGGCTTCAGCAACCTGGACAGATGAAGGGGTGGGGTGGGGTGATGGGGGTGGGGGGTGGGGTGGGGGGGGATCGATGGTGATTGATGATGATGATGGTGATGTGATCATGATGTCAACTGCTTCACAGCTTAGACCACCCATGGGGGGAACTATCCTCAAGAGGTGGCTTCAGCACCTGGACAGATGAAGGGGGGGGGGGGGGGGGGGGATTGACGGTGATGTGATGGTGATGGTGAGATCAGGATGTCACCTGCTCCACTTCAGACCAATTCTCGGGCGAGAGAACTACTGCTCAGATGCCTGCTTCAGAATCCCAAACCAACCACAAACCCAAACCCACCCAAAACCCACAAACCACCCAACCCACCCATCCAACCCCAACCCACACCCAACCGACCCTCAACCCAAACCAAGGACCAACATAGATCCCTTCTCGATTAGCCACACACAGCCACAAAATGCATTATCCTTATCATGTTGTCCTCGCAAAGAAACCCAAACCCACCCAAACCCAAACCTAACCCCCACCCACCCAACCCAACAAACCAAACCCACTTAGACCCGAACCCGCCCCAACCCCCCCCACACCCAAAACCCCACGCACCAAATGGATTCCTCTCCTGGTTTACCCCACAACTCCAACCCAAAAGAACCCCACCCACCCCAACCCTCTACACCCAAACCACCCGTCCACACATACACCACCCCACCACCAACCCAAACCCCATCACCCCAACCACCAAACCCCAAAACCCAAGCACAAATGAATCCCATTCTGGGTTCGCCACCAACTCCAACCGGAATGCATTATCAGCTCCTGTTCGCCTCCTGCAGCTGCTTGTGAAGCAAGCTACGAACAAAGCACGCGAAGCAGTGATCTGTTGGCATGGCCCCCCTTGCACAGCTGAGGGCCAAAACATCAGAGCGGAGCTCGAAGAAAATAATCGCGGCTGCAAGAGCCTGGGTCTGCAGACTGTGGGGGTGTGGGGTTGAGGGGTCAGAGATTATGTTGTGGGGGTGTGGTGTGTGGCTAGGTGTGATATGGGTGGTGGGGGTGGTAGGGGCCTACTGCGCGCGGTGAGGCGGGGTCGGGCGGGCGTAAGGTTTCGGAAGCTAGCATGCGCAACAGCCCTTAACCGCCCGCCGTAGTGAAGGCCATGCCCCATACCTGCACCCAAACTGCAAGCAAATTTCTACACACGGAAGCTGAAGAAATAATCCGCCTGCCAGCTAACCGAGCCTGAAGGGAAGGAAATCGGTGGGGTGGTTAACGGGTGAGGGGGTCAGGAAGTGCTGTGTGGCCCTCCGTCCTGTTGCTGGTGGTTTGGTGGTGGTGGTGGTGGTGGGGGGGTCAGGTCCAGACATTGAGAACCCAGGTCCCCCCGCACCAATGTGTGAGTGTGTGCCCTGAGTTCAGGTGGGGTGGGCACCCATCAATTCTCCCTTGTCCCTTATCCTCTAACCTCTATCATCCATAATTCTGTCATGTGTGCGTTGTTGCTCTACATTATGCGTTATTTGTGGTGGGCCGTGTGGTCCCATCCGTATGTGTGGTGGAGCTGCGCCGCTGATGGGTATCTCGGCATCTAAGTCCACACCGACGACTACCTCGCACCCTGCCAACCACCACAAAAACCCAGAACCTAAGTGAAAAGCAATGCCACAATATAAGTACGCATGACACATTCATGCAATGAGCAGAAACTTATAGCGAAGCAGCACCCCCACGACCAGCCCGGAGCCCACCACCAATCCAGGTCACACAATGTTCTAACTACATTTACATGCTCTGTAAGTCTATTGGTAGTAGCGGCAAGCCGAACTTTATTCCTTTCAGCTACTGCGCATATCCTGTATAACCCATGGGCTATTATCGCTACCTTTTTGATACACCTAGCTACATGCGCGGTGTGTCATTGCTTACAGAGACATGTCAATACTAGTGGGTAGAGGGGGGGCGGCCACGGTGGAGGCCACGCCCCATCCTGGGCTACCCTAGGACGGCCCGCCTAGACCCGCGAGCCAGGGACCCGGCCCTCGTATGTGCTCATGTGTGTCGTGCCACGCTGTGTCAACAGTGGCAATGCGACCAAAAAATGGCCTTTTGCATCGCCCACCAAATTAAAAACCCTTAGTGGCCGTTCCAGCATGTTTCGCGTTCCATACCCCCTACCCACCCCCGTATGCCATCAACTAGCCAACCAGCAGCAGCCATCAGCAAGAACACAAATGTATAACATAATGCTGCAGCTACCCTCCAATTTTGTGACGGGCCTTGGGGAGATATCTCTAGCCACGGTTACATTCGATCAATTTACCAATGGTCTGAGCCACTTATTGCGACTCCGCCCGAACACAATTTACCCCCGGCGATAGATGCGCCAAGCTATCTCTTCGGTTCGAGATGAACCCACACGAATATCCTCAGGCTGCGCTATCCTTCGCAATACCTCCTGTTGAAAATGCCTACGTTGGCGCGTATGATAAGAGGGTGCCCAAGAAACGCAGCCTCTCGGGGGTGTGTGTAGCAGCATAAGGGGCCATGAGGAGAGGCCGAGATTAGAGCGGATCAGACCAGGAGGTAACGCGCTGGAATCCCCGACCGCTCTCACCCCACTGTCGAACGGCGCATTGTTAACGGTCTCCTAATCTTCGGTGGATGCGTCAGTCGAAGGGTGGTAATGAGGTTTACAAAGAGTCCATCACTGAATGCGACACAGCTCGTTATGTGTTCCTAACGATACAGGCAAGTGTGTGGGAAGAAAAATACGCGTGGCGCCCATCCATGCTATAGGAGGCCCTCCCACTCCACACCATCTCCCTAATTTCAGCTAAAAACAGCGAGAGCGGCTAGAGGGCAGATGAACCAGCCCCCGCGCCACTTACAAGCCGCGATCTCGCTCAGTCTCGTTAAAGGAGAGTCTTCTCGTAGCTCAGCCAGTGGATTGGGTGCTATCCTTACACAGCCCGTGTTTTCCTGATAGTGGGACTCCTACCATGCGGGTAAGCTGGCTTCCCCATATCGTCCACACCGTGACCTTGGCACAGTGCTACACCACGGCGATCGCCCTTTAAGATGAAGGACATAAGAAGCTCGAAGCCCGAGCAATGCTAGCATTCGTTTGATAGTGCAGAAGAGAGGGAAGAAGCCAGACCCAAGCAGAGACACGCGTCGAGGCGTACAGAGTTAACGGGTTAGGGGCCACAACCCCATCTCTCTATCGTGTTCAAGTCTATCCATTCGTCTATCCTGTACGTATGAGAGGTGCTACTATGTGGGGGAAGCAAACATGAGTATGGGTGAGGTGATCTCAGTAGAGCGAGCTAAGCACGCGCCATCCCACTTGCATCAAGGAAGCAGATGACCAGCCCCCCCACTCTACCCCACCCTCTCTATCTCTCTTCTATCCGGTTTCTATCCTTACATATCTTTGGGGTTCCCTTCCATCCTAGGACCTTATGGTCCCAAGCAAGACCCGCGTTTCAACAAGAAACAGATGCGCCCCCCACTCCACCCATCTCTCTATCTCTATCTCTATTTCTATCCATTTGTCCTATATGGTCCTGATACGAGGAGTCTCTGAAGGGGGTACCGTGGGATCGAGGGATACGGTAAAGGGGGACCGGTGAGGGGTCCATGAGGAGGACAAGGAGGAAATGCGCCCCCATCTGCCAGTTGAACAAGGAAGGCCGGAAACCAAAGGCCCCCCAGTCCACCCATCGTCTCTTCGCTGATCCTCTATCTATCAGTGTCTTCGCTTTCAACAGGCTCGTATGGTCCCGGGTCAGCCCTTAGTGCCATACCGGAGCTCGCATTGAGGTGCCCCCGGTCCCAGAACAAAAAGCAACGACACCACCCCACCTCCTAGGTTCCTGAAGTACCACGACGGTCGGACGAGGACAGGGAGGGAGGGTGAGGGGATATGAGGAGGCACCAGAGACTCCAAGGCGGTCCTAGTCCGGGGGGCGGGGGGGCGGCCGAGGGCCCGTCGAAGGGGCAAGGAGGGGGTGAGGGCGTGAGGGTATGAAGGCACGGCCGAAGGACCGCGTCCGAGTTGGTAAGGAGCTGCCTAGAAGCTGTCCGTAGCTGAAAGAAAACCTGCCGACGAGAAGATGTACAAACAACACAAACAGCCTTGCAAACCCCACAATAGACTCTGGATCCCTGCTGACTCACCAAAGTGGCTATGCAGCACCGAACTTGGCAATACCAACCCAACTGCAATACCACCACCACGCACACCACCCCACCACCACCAGATCCCCCACCACAAGCACACTCACCAAGTGGGCTTGCAGCACCGAACTTGGCAATACCAACCTCAATTTCACCACATCTTCTTCACCTCTCCGGTCATCTGCCCCCTGCCTCAGCTTGTACTCAACACCACCGCTATGCCTCCGTGTCCCTGCTAGGGACTGACAAGCGACACAAAGTCGCAGAGCAGCAGAGGCAGTCTGGCTGAGTGCAGGACCACCTCCATTAGACTGATCACTATTTCATGGCGCAAAGATGAAAGCTGAGGCGGGGGCCTAGGACGGTGAAAGGGAGGATATGCCGTGTTCGTGAACCCCAGTGAGCTTGACAGTTCAACGTACCAACTGTGCTGCGTGTAACCTTGCGCTTTCATAACTTGAAAATGTGGTCGGATTGGTGGCGGAATGTGGGTGGGGGGGATGAGGGTTGAGCTGTTTGCTTTTCTAAACATGATGATCTGAGCCAAACAACACAGGTAGCCAGCCCAAGCACCAGATTGCCGTGGTTGGTGCCACGACCATCTCCATTAGATCTGATCACTATTTCATGCCGCAAGGATGAAAGCTGTAGGGAGGAGCCTAGGACGGCTGAAAGAAGATGGAGTGGTGAGTGAGCTTGAAGATCAGAAGAATGTGCCTGACTTGCCTGCTTTAAAACATTGCGCATGGAGGAGGGTGTGGAGGTCGTGTGAGTGTGTGTGTTGTGGGTGGTGGACTGAGTGGCGTGGGTTCTGCGGTGCGGTGGTGTGGCGCCTCGGGGTGGGGGCCTCCATATTTTATAAACGATGTAACTTTATGATCATTTTTAACTAACTGCACATTACATGTTGAGGGCCAATGCCATGGTGATCTTATTTTCTTGAGCTTGTTGATGAGAAAAGGATTTTCAAACTCAAATTCAAATGGAATGGATGTTTTCAACTGGAGTCCGAAGATTTCACATTTTGTTCAATACATAGCTTTTTATTTTACAGTTACATACGCCTCTCGCTGAGAAGGTCGACTGGCACGTCTTATGCCGGGGTTTTTCGTGGCCCCGATGGGTATCCTGTGGGTGCGGTGTAGGCGTCGGCTGGTTGTTTTTTTTGTGCTTTGTACCTTGTATGAGTCTTGGGGTCCTTCAATTCTCAGCAGACCACAGCGCGCTTACTCGTCGCTGCTGCTCTGCTGCAATCCCTGGCATGATTGTGTTCGCTGCCTTAGAAGCAACACAACTGTAAGTGAGCGTCTGGTGTCTGGCACGGATAGGACAGCCTCGTCAGCTGCTGGCGCTTGCGGTAAAGTGCGCTATTACTGATGAGCTCTGCCAGCACGGCAGGCGTCTCTGTGGACCCTATACTGGAGCACTGCCATGGCGACATCCACCCTTTACCATCCCCATAAACAATACTCTTTGCCTTTCTTCTTCCCCGAACTCCTGGGCTTGAGCAGAAGCGAGTGCTGCCGCTGCTCTGGCTGCAGGGGCTTGGGGATGAGGAGCTGCTTCCTGGGCCCTTGGCTACCTGCACCACCCTAACGCGCTCTAGTGGGCCTTTCCCCTCTTCTCTAGCACCCCGCTTCTCTTCCTACCGACCTCAGTATACCGCTCTCCCAACCCTGTTGTTTGAAGACCGATGAGGACAGGAGGCCTGGACCGGTAACGGCCCACCCACCATCAGACGCCGTACCTTGGCTCATTTGGCCATGAGTGGCTCTAGAGATCCCTGCAACTCTTCCCACGGGCTACCGGCTTCGAGTCATGAGCAAGCCATTGGCCACTACCCCCCATACTTGTAGAGGGACCACGCAGACGTTTGAGATGCCTAGGTGTCGTCTTAAGAGTCGCGAGGAACAACTTTCCAGGCCCTCGCCCTTAGCCAGACTTGTGGGGTGCGCCAACC
>JAJSRW010001255.1:0-10000 GCA_022414725.1 Microglena sp. YARC
TCGGAGCTGCCGATGCATGGGATCTGCGCGCAATCCCAATGCAGTCACTGCTATCCATCGCCATTCATCCATCACCTCATCCGCCACCATCGCTCACTCATCCGCCTTCATCCATCACTCTATCGGCGCATTCTCATCACTCATCGCCATCATTCCATACTTATCGCCATTCATCCATCGAACTATCCGCTCGCTTCATCCATCACTGACGCTTATATCGCCGTGTGCATCACAGCTCGTTCAAATTTAAATATGACCAGGATGGCTGCCCTGATATGCTGATGGCCTCACTGCCATCCATCAACACACTGATGTTCTAATCCACTCACTATGTGTTCTCATCCATCAATTCAATCCCCATCACCTCAATCCTCAATTCATGTGTTCTCCGTCCATCACTCATCAATCATCTGTGTTTCTCATCATCTCATCCATCCAGTCAATCCCACACTCATGTTATTTCACTCCCTCAACTCACTCCAATCACTCAGTGTGTTTCTCACTCCATCACTCATCCATCACTCATGAAGTTCGCCATCCAATCCACTCATCCAATCACTCATCATCACTAACTCCGCCATTCATCCAATTCAATCATTCCCATTCACTCCATCCGAATCACTCATCGGCCTTCATCCATCACTCATCCATCATCCATCACTCACACCTGCATTACGTCCATCACTCATAGGCCATCATCCATCACTATCCCCTTCCATCCATCACTTATCCACATTCATCTATTCACTCATCCGTCGATTCATTGTTTCTCCAGTCTAAATCTTATCCTCACCTCATCCATCACTTCATTCGTGTTTCTCCCATCACTCATCCACATATTGTGTCTCATCCATACACTTTATCCATCCACTCATTGTGTTTCTCCACCATCAATCATCCATCATCACTGTTTGTTTCTCCATATCCCTCAGTAGTGCGATCCATCACTCATGTTGTTTCTCATCCATCAGCATCCCATCACTCACTGTGTTCTACTCCATTCACTCTTACTCCATCACTCAAGTCGTTTCCTCATCCATCACTTTCCAATCCATCTCATGTGTTTCCATCATTCACTCATCCATCAACTCATCTGGTGTTCTCATCCACACTCATCCATCACTCATCGATCACTTAATTGTTTCTCATCCATCACTCATCCATCACTCATGTTTCTCATCCATCCTCATCCATCCACTTCAATCCATCACTCACTGTGCTATTCTCATCCATCACTCATCCGCCATTACATCCATCACTCATCCGCGCATCACTCCATCACTCATCGTGCCATTCAGCCATCACTCATCGCCATTCATCCTCACTTATCCGCCATCACCATCCATCATCAGCCCTTCAATCATCACTGAGCGCAATGCGCGTGGTGCAAGTGAACAGGCTTCACTTCAAATTTAAATTATTGACCAGGAATGTCCCACGCGATGGCATCATTGCCATCCATCACACACTCGTGTTACTCATCCATCCACTCAACCATACACTCATGGTGTTTCTCATCCAAGGTCGCATTCACTTCACTCGCAATTGTTTCTCACATTCACTAGCCAGTGGCACAATCACTCATAGTCTTTTCTTCCCAGTCCTGCTTGCAATCATGGCATCCATCATCACTCCATCGCTTGTTTCTCATCTCCATAGGAGCATGGTTCTAACAAGTTCACCGGGACGGAGTGAGGCACTCATGTGGTTTCTCAATCACCCACTCATTCCATCACTCATGTGTTTTCTCATGCCATCATTCTGCCACCCAGGCACTCATGGTGTTTACTCATCCCACATGCATGGGCACTCGGGGAATCTGGCATACATCATCTGCATCATCATCATTCATGTGTTTCTCATCCATGCACTCATCCATCACTCATGTGTTTCTCGATTCCATCACTCATCCATCACTCATGTTTTCTCATCCGATCACTCATCCATCAGTGTTTCTCATCCCACTCAGCATCACTCATCGTGGTTTCTCATCCATCACTTATCCATCAACTCATGTGTTTCTCATCCATCACTCATTCCATCATCTCATGTGTTTCTCATCCATCACTCATTCATCACTATCTGGTTTACATCCATCACTCACATGCACATCACTCATCCATCACGCATCCATCGACTCAGGTGTTCTCATCCCATGAGGCATCCAATATCTGCACTCATTCATCAGCTCATGTGTGTTCTCATCACTCATCCATCAGCATCACTCATCCATCACTCATGTGTTTCTCTGCATCACCTATCCACCCCCCCCCCCCCCCCCCCCCCCTATCACTCATCCATCACTCACTGTGTTTCTCATCGCATCACTCATGTTTTCTCATCCATCACTCATCCATCACATCCATCACCTTCATCCATCACTCATCCACCAGTCATCATGGCTATCAACTCATCTATCACTCATCCCATCACTCACTCAATCCATCACTCATCATCACTCGATGCATTCACTCATCCATCACTCTGGCCATCACTCATCCATCACTCATGACACTCCCTCACCACTGACTCATGGGCGAGGCGCAGGGGCAGTCCATGGGCTTCAGTCCCATTGTGAACAACCGACCAAATGATACTGCCCGCCCATGCATTCATTCCCATCTGATCATTCACTGCCATGGGATGACGTATCACCATCCAATCCCATCACTCAGTCCTCACTCATTCCAGCCACTCCCTCACCGCACTCGTGCATGACTCATCAGGCGCACAGGAGCAGTCCATGGCTTCGGTCCCAATGTGAAACACCACGTCATGAGCCATTTGACATCCATCGCTTCTATCCATCACTTCCATCCATCCACTCATCCATCACTCATCCATTACTCATCCATATCACTCATGGCGTCACTCTCACACTGACTCATGCAGGCGCAGGGCAGTCCATTGGCTTCGGTCCTAAATGTAAACATAACAAACTATCCACCGACCTGGGGCCGCCAAAATTGTCGTACCCCACGCAAGCACAGCAGCAGCCCGGCCAAACAGGCCCCGCACCGAGCAGCAGACGGCTACGAATAGAGCAACACCAGCGCCCTACAGCAGCAGCAGCTTCCGCTTACCCCTACCCCTGGACTCCAGCAGCAACAGCAAGCAACCCAGCCGCCAGCAACAGCAGGCAGCAGCTTCCACGTCCCCCCTGCCCCTGCACTACTGGGCATGCGTGGGCAGCAACAAGTCAATGGCCAGACAAACGCGAGTGCGCGGTATAGCATGGGTGCCATGGTGGAGTTGGGTGGTGACCTCCACCACTCAGCCAGGCCTTACCCTCAGGCCCCTTACCCCAAACTCAACCATGCCAGATAGGGGGCCAAGAGTCATGTAACGTGTGGACTCCCTCGCTCGAGCCAAGCCCAAGTGACCACCATGGGAACCGCCATTTCACGTAACCGCTTACCGCCGCTGTTGGGCTAGTCCTTGGGCAGTACGCGAACCCAGACAGGTCTTGGAGGGGCCTACTGTGGCCTACAGTCAGCAGCCACCATTACCAGAACTTAACCTGCCACACCGCTTCAGACAGGTCAGTTTCAGTTTAATATATACCACCAATGTGGTAATGGAACAACAACATGAGATGCGTGTGATTGCCCTGGGCAGTTTCTGACAAGCCAATAGTGACCATTTGTGTGCATCAGGATCATGATGCAAGTTGTATAGATACCATACAAGCCTCTGGCTGGTGCACACATATGATATAAGCCGGTCCTCTGTCCATTGATACCAGAGCCTCCCTGCACGCTCATAGCACAGGGATTTTTTTGCTGTATGTAGAGATTGCTAGTTTTTGACCCCATTCTCAAGGAAAATCATACGCTACAACGGCACTGCAAAAGTTTGAAAAAAAAGCCTGTAATGGCACTGAAAAAGCCACCAAAAAGCCTCCTGTACATGGCACTGGAAAAAGCTTCCAAAAAGCTACCCAAGCGATCATTATCGCGTTCCCCGAGGAGGCCTTAAACCTTAAAGCTAGAAAAAAAAAACCTACTTTCAGATCTGAAAACAGAAATCCCTCATTAAGCATGTGAGCGTCGTTCCGTCACATTACTACAACAACCCCTCACCCATTCAGGAGGTGAGTGTCCTGTCATATGCCCCATATTTATGGAACTACAACTAATATGAGATCATATGATATCATTGATGCTGGCTAGGCACTCTGACTAGGCTCAATGTTACCACTTTATATACAGCGCATCATATGATGCAGTTTTTGTATGATTTTCAATGCTCCACCTTCATATCAAATATCATTTGATACGTCGGTCCCTGCCCATATTACTAGAGCTAGCCTTCACGCATTCAGCACAAGAGATTTTTTCGCTACTTATAGCATCGCCTAGGTTTTGACCCCCATTCTAGCGAAAGTATCCTATAACACCCCTATAAGAAGTAAAAAAAGCCATGTAATGGCACTGAAAAGTACAAAAGCATATTAGAGCACGTAAATGCCTAGTGTGCCAGTTGTCCCTGGAGGATGGAGTATTAAACCACTGAAGCCTTGAAAAAACCCACTTTCAGATTTGAAAACAAAATCACGCATTCAGCATGTGAGCGTTCGCGTCCTCACATTACCAAAACAACAAAACCTCTCACGCATTCAGTAGGTGAGTGTCCCTGTCATATTACGTAGGGATCGGTTACAGTATTATATCATATATATGATCATGTCATCATATGATATCATTATAATCCGGCGTCTGACTAGGTAACTATGTCGCATGGGGCCACCATATCATATTATATATTAATCATATGTGAGTTGTGTATGAAGATAATATGGGGATATCTATAATCGTACCTTGATCAACATCATATGATTTTGCCTTCCTACGCCTATTTAGGTTCCAAAGGTTAGGCGCTATTGGCGAACCAAATTAGCGCTAATAGGGCTAATAGCTACATTAGCTCTTTTAGTGTAATACTAATAATAGAAACCAAAAATTAGGGCTAAATAGCTACATAGCCCCTGATTAAGTTGTAAACTAATTTAGCCAAACTTAGCCAAAAACGACCCCGAGAAAAATGCCACACGTGTTGTTTCCCCAAGAGAGTGGTTTGTTACTGCATCCCACTGACTTGCTGTGGCAATTGTGCACTGACTCTGACCAGATCATGATGAATAGTAGCTATAGATGTTGACATATTAGCCCATTGCAGTAAAATCTTTTGGTCGCTGTGACACAAAGCTAGAGGCCCGCGGCAAGGGTTTCGAAGGCTGAATACTTGAGAGCAGATTCGTGCAAGCAACTGCGCACTGCTCGAAATGGCAGTTGTGCTCGAAATGGCCCCATAAAATGCTCTTGCCGCATGATAAGCAAGCGACTACGCACTGCTCGAAATGGCAGTCTGTGCTGCGAAACGGCTCCAGGAATCGCTCTTGCCCATTTCGAGCAAGCGATACACAAAAGCAAACAGCCATACCGATGGACAGAGCGGTCCCGCGTAGTGTGCCCGCTGCAACCTCGCCTAATTTAGTATTGCCTGTACTGCAGGGCGCCCACCCACACCCCAAAGCTAACAGCATACCAATCACAGGGTTCCCCGTAGTTGTACCCCCCCCAGTGCAACAAAAAGCCTAACTTTGGTATTGCCTGTACTGCAGGAAGCGGCAACCCCCCCACCCACCCACCCACCCACCCCACCCCAAAGCAACAGCATACGGATGGCACAGGGTCCCCAATGGTATGTTGCCCGTGCAAACCCAAGCCTAACTTTTGGTATTGCCGCTACTGCAGGGTGCCCCCCCCCCCAAAGCGACAGGCATACCGATGACAGGTCCCAGTAGTGTGCCCAGTGCAACAAAGCCTGCAAATTATGCGCCATGCTGTGAATCTCCAGGGCCCTCAAGGATCTCCAAGCACCTCAAGGCCCTATTGCAGCAGCAGCCAGCAACTGCTGCAGCCAGCCAGTGAGATGCTAGCTGAATGGAACAAAACGTTAGAGGGTGCTGTGGCACAAGTAAGACCAGGTGACCAGTGGGGCGAAATTCCACTGCGACCTGAGCATCCGTCGAGTTGATGGGATATAGAGTAGTTAAATGAATATGAATGTAAGCAGAACGGATGTGAATGTAGCTGAAAGGAGCTGTTATAGTAGTGTAGCATATGAGTATCATAGTGCAGAACTTTTTTTAAAACAATCTGAAAGTGGTGTTTTTCTAGCTTAATGCTTTCAGGCTCCTACTGGACAGATTGTATAGCTTTGCATAGTTTTATAGCCTTCTATAGCCTATTTATAGATTTTAGGAGCCATTTAGGCAAACACCCCCAAAAAATAGACATAGCGATAATTCCTTAAAACGGGGTCAACTAGCGATCGCGTATATATAGCGGGAAAGAAAATGGTGGTCATGTATTCCTACATGTCTTTCGTTGTGCCACAAAACTAACGCGAAGTTGACCATGAGCCTTCACCAAAAACAGGACCATACATTGCGTGCCAGCAATGAAACCGAAGTGACCATGCCACAAAAACAGGACAGTGCAGGCGGCAGTGCACACAAGAACATAGTGAGCCGTAAGTGCACAAACGTAGGACAGTGCAGGCTTGCAGCACAAACCAGTGACCATGCGACAAAAACAGGACAGTGCAAGGCGTGCAGCACAGAAACCGAGTGAGCGATGCATGCACAAAACAGAGACAGTTGCAGGCGTTGCAGCACAGAAACATAGTGAGCCATGCACAACCGAGTGACATGTGGACAGTGCAGCGTGCCAGCACAGAACATGCTGGAGCCATTGCACTTAAAAACAGACAGTGCAGGCGATGCGGCACAGAACATAGTTAAGGCCATGCACAAAACAGGGACGAGGCCGCTGCCAGCACAGAACGGAAAATGTGAGGCCATGCCACAAAAGCAGGACAGTGCAGGCGTGCAGCACACGTACCGAGTGAGCCATGCACAAAAACAGGACGAGTGCAGGCGTGCAAGCACAGAAACATAGTAGCCCAGCTCAAAATACAGGACAGTGCAGGCGTGCGAGCACAGAAACACAGCCATGCACAAAAACAGGACCAGTGCAAGCGTGCACACAGAACAGAGGAAGCGCCTAATGCACAAAACACATAAAACAGACCAGGGCAGGCGTGCAGCCACAGAACCCGACGTGAAGCCATGCACAAAAACAGGACAGTGCAGCGGCTGCAGCACAGAAATATGGCATTACAAACAGGGACAGTGAGGCGTGCAGACAGAATAGTATTCCCATGCACACAAAACAGACAGTCGCAGAGTGCAGCACAGAACCAGGTGAGCCATGCACAAAACAGGTGCAGGCCGTGAAAGCAATATTGTGAAGCATGCCAAACCACAGGAGAACTGCGTGCCAGCACAAACTGGTAAGCGTATGTGCAGCAACAGTTCAGTGCACAAATAACAGAGTCGCCATGACAAGGGACATGGTGCAGTTCCAAGTAGGCCATATAGTGAGCCATGCACAAAAACATGACAGTACAGGTTTGCAGCACAGACACCGAAGTTTGGCACGGATATGAAAACAGCATAGGTGGGCAGCACAGTTTTGCAAGTGAAATGAAGGAATTGTCAGTGTAGGCCTGGGGAAGAGGACGGATTGAGGACGGCTGGGTAGTCGGGAATGAGCTGGTTAGGGAAGGGAAGAGGGAGACCAGGGAGGCCGGGTGGGGTGGGAAGGACGGGGCTGGGAGAGGTAAGGAGGTCAGGCGGGCTGGTGGAGAAGGACGGGATCTGAGTAGGGCTGGGTGGGACGGACTGGGAAACGACATAGGACGATTGGTAGGTAGGACGGGTGCTGGGTTGGAAGTAGGCTGTAGGGAAACGGGGCTGAGGTTGAGCTGAAGGGACGGGTGGGTGGGAAGACGGGGTGGGAAGGACGGGCGGGTGCAGTGGACAGGGGCTGGGTAGGAGGACGGGGCTGGTGGGAAGGATGGGGCTGGGTGGGGAAGACGGGCTGAATAGGAAGGATGGAGCTAGTAGAGAAGACGGGGCTGGAGTGGGGAAGGACGGGCTGGTAGTGTGCAGCGGACCCGGGCTGTTCGGTAGGAAGGCCATGGCCTGGGTGGGATGTGGGAGGACGGGCTGTGTGGTTAGAGGGATGGGTGCTGGTGGGAAGACGGGCTATGCTTCGCGGGATGAGTGGGGGAGGACGGGGGATCGGGGTGGGAAGGACGGGGGGGGAAGGAGGGTGAATAGGGAAGATGGGACTACGGCTGGTAGGGATAGGACGGGCTAGCGCGCGTGAGGGGAAGGAGGGCTGGGATAGGGGAAGGACGGGTGTCTGGGATATGGTAGGATGGGCTGGGTAGGGAAAGACGGGGCCTGGCGGTGTGGAAGATCACACCTTGGGTGCTGGTTGCTAGAGCGTAAAGACGGGCATGGGTGGAGCGAGGACAGGGATGGTGGGCGATAAGTGAACGGCTGGGGGGAAGGATGGGGTAATTACGGGCAAGACGGGGCTATAGGGGAAGGACGCGGGCTGGGGGAAGCGAGGGGGCGGGAGGGGAAGGACGGGGTGGGTAGGGGAGCGACGGTGGGCGGCGCTGAGTAGGAAGGACGGCTGGGCTGGGTGGGAAGCGCGGGCTGGTAGGGTTGATAGGGGACGGGCTTATGGGTTGGGCGTGGAAGGACGGGGCTAGCGGGTGGAAAGGACGGGGTCTGCGGTAGGGAGGACGGGGGTGGGGGAAGCGATGGGGCTGGGTAGGCGAAGACGGAAGCGGTTGCTTGGGGTGGGAAAGGACTGCGAGCTGGTAGGTAGAAGGACGCGGGCGAGTGGGAAAAGGACGGGAGCTAGGTGGAGGTAGGACCAGGGCTGGTATAAGCGGGGCTGGGTGGGAAGCGAAAACGGGGCGAGTGGGAAGGAAGGATGGGTGGGGGTGGGAAAGGAGGGAGTGGGTGGGGTGAGACGGGATGTGGGGAGACAGGCTAAAAGCTGCTGGGCGGGGGGCAAAGGGACAGGACTAAGGGGCGTGAGAGATAGGGGAGGCCCCAAGACGGCACTGGGGTAAGGGTAGGGGTACGAAAACAGTGGGACTGGCTTAGGCTGAGACGGGCGGTGTGGGGAGAGAAGGACGGGGGCTGGGTGGGGAAGGACGGGGCTGGGGTGGGGAAGACCGGGGCTGGGTGGGGAAAGAAGGCTGTGGAAGACAGGCTGGGGAAGACGGGGGCGGGTGGGGAAGGACGGGCCTGGGTGGGTGGAGGACGGGGAAGGAACGGGGCTTGGGTTAGGGAAAGAACAGACGGTGGGCGTGGGAGGAAAGGACGGGGCTTGGTGGGGGAAGGACGGGGCTGGGTGGGGAAGACGGGGCTGGGTGGGGAAGGACGGAGATGGGTGGGGAAGGACGGAGCTGGGTGGGGAGAGGACGGGGCTGGTGGGAAGACGGGGCTGGGTAGGGAGGTACTACTCACGGGACGTGAAATGCCCAGATTACACCACATACACATATATAAATATAAATATATATTACCACAAACACGCACTTACACCACATACACGTATTATATAAATATAAATATATATCACATACACCACATGTAGACACCACATACTCATATATATATATATATATATATATAATAACTATATATATATAATATATATATATATAGTATATATATTTATATATATATATTATATATATATATATATATAAGAAGTATATATATACAATATATATACGCATACACCACATGTAGACACCATATATATATATATATATATATATTTATATATATAATATATATATAATATATATATATATTATATATATATATATATTATGTATATAAATATATACACACCACATGTATACACCACACACACATATATATAAATATATAAATATATATCACATACACCACAAACACCACATATATACCTGCATACAGGTAACTGGAAGAGGCAGGCTCTGCTCATGGAGCTTGCTGAGCTAAACAAGGAGCACAAGACGTGTGAAGAAGCTAGGCGAGGGCACATAGCAGAATTCAAGATTGCTTCCAGCAATG
>JAJSRW010001255.1:20000-45148 GCA_022414725.1 Microglena sp. YARC
CTACCTCGTATTCCCATGTTAAGGCTGCTGTGCACGCTAGCTAATATTTGTTTGTTTGTGTGTTTGTTTGTCGGCTTGTTTGTGTGTTTTTTTGTCTGTTTGTTTGTTTGCCTGTTTGAGTCTCTCAAATATGATGCTCTACCCTACCCTGTATCCCCATGCCCAGGCTGCTGTGCACGCTAGCTAATATTGAGATGGAGCGCAGCAAATGGGTGAGTGAGGGAGATGAGGGGATATAGAGGGGGAGAGGGGAGGGAGGGAGGGAGAGGGAGGAGAGAGGAGAGGGAGGGAGGGAGGGAGGGAGAGGGTGGGGGAGAGAGGGAAGGGAGAGAGGGAGAGGGAGAGAGAGGGAGGGAGGGGGAGATAAAGGGCGAGGGTGAGGGAGGGAGAGGGAGGGAGGGAGAGGGAGAAGGCGACTGAGAGGGAGAGGGAGACGGGGGGGGGGAGGGGGGGGAAGGGAGACGGGGGTGGGGGGGGGGGGATTGAGGGGGAGGGGGGGGAAGGGAGAGGGAGGGAGGGAGATCCCCTACCCCTACCCCCCCCCCCCCCACACCCCCCCCCCCCCACACACACACCTACCCCTACCCCCCCCCACCCCCCTCTCCATGCCCCAGGCTGATGTCCACACCTTGTCAATCAAAGCTACGGCAGCAACGAAGGAGCAGGTGCCCGGTGAGAGCTCTGCCCTGAGCCACCTCGCCATCAGCCCCACCCGCCCAACCCACTCCATCCTCCTTGTCCAGTAGCGCCACTCCATCTATCCCCCCCCCACCCCACCCCCCCCCCCCCCCCACACACACCTCCCTGCCCCAGGCTGATGTCCATTCCTTGTCAACCAAAGCTACGGCAGCAATGAAGGAGCAGGTGGCTGGGGAGGGCTCTGCCTTGAGCCACCTCAGCGTCAGCCTGGCTGTAAGGGCACTGCTAGCTCAGGGGAAGGATGAAGAGGCACTGGGGCTAGTAGAGGGGGGAGCAAAGGATGGCAATAAGGTAAGGTTAAACCGGGGAGGGTGTTCAATGGGGGTGCTAATGAATGTGTGGTGGTGGTGGTGGTGGTGGGTGTGTGTGGTGGTGGTGGTGGGCAGTGTGGGAGGGGGGTAAGTTGCTGTTGCCATGAAGGATGAAGTGGCACTGGGGCTAGTAGAGGGGGGGGCAGAGGATGACAATAAGGTAAGGTTAAACCGGGGAGGGTGTTAGGTGTGTGCTTATTAATGTGGTGGTGGTGGTGGTGGCTTGGCTTATTAATGTGGTGGTGGTGGTGGTGGCTTGGCTTATTTAATGTGTGGTGGTGGTGGTGGTGGTGGCTTGGCTTATTTAATGTGGTGGTGGTGGTGGTGGGCAGGGTGGTAGGGGGGGGAAGTTGCTGTAGTCATGAAGGGACAGGCACTAGGGCTAGTGGAGAGGGTAGCAGATGATGGCAGTAAGGTGAGCTCAAGCCATGTGTGTGTGTGTTAGGTGGGTGTTAGTTGGGTCCGTTTGAATGTGTGTGTGTGTGTGTGTGTGTGTGTGTGCGGGGGAGGGGGCGAGGCTGCTGCAGCCACGATGGGGCATGCATCCAGGCAAGAGCGCTGCTAGCTCCAGTGAGAGATGAAGAGGGACAGGACTGGTAGAGGGGGGAGCAGAGGATGGCAAGGTGAGCTCAAGCCGGGGTGGTGGTGGTGGTGGTGTGTGTGTCTGTTGGTGATGGTGGTGGTGGTGGTGGTGGTGGTGGGCAGGGGTGGGAGGGGGGAACTTGCTGTAGCCATGAAGGGACAGGCACTAGGACTAGTGGAACGGGTAGCAGAGGATGGCAGTAAGGTGAGCTCAAGCCGGGGTGGGTGTTAGGTGGGTGGTGTAAATGAGGTGGTGGTGGTGGGTGGTGGTGGGGCAGGGTGGGAGGGGGTGCATGCCCTATTTGATCCTGTTTCCCCCAATATGATCAATTCGAATTTATTAAATATTCACCCCAGCACCACCACACTCAGCCACAGCCACAGCCACACCAACCCATCTATCCACACACTTACATACACACACATCCATCCGCACACACTCACAAACACACACTCTCTCTCACACACACACACACACACACACACAAACACACTCACAAACGCACGCGCACACACACACACACATCCATCCATCCACACACACACACACTCACAAGCACACACACACACATACACACACACATCCATGCGCACACATACATTCACAAGCACACACACACACACACTCACAAGCACACACACACACACACATCCATCTGCACACACACTCACAAGCACACACACACACACTCACAAGCACAATCACACACACACACATCCATCCGCACACACACACTCACAATCACACACACACACACACACATTCATCCGCACACACACACACACATCCATCCGCACACACACACTCACAAGCACACACACACACACGCATTCATCCGCACACACACACACATTCATCCGCACACACACACACACACACATCCATCCGCACACACACACTCACAAGCACACACACACACATCCATCCGCACACACACACACACACTCACAGGCACACACACATCCATCCGCACACACACATACTAGCACACAGACACACACATCCATCTGCCCCCCCCACACACTCCCCCCCCCACACACACATCCATCCCGCACACACACATATAAGCACGCACACACACACTCTTCAGGTGCAGCAACTTGGCTTGCTTCTGAGCACTGCCCCCCCCCCCCCCCCCCCCCACCCCACACACACACATCCATCCGCACACACACACTCACAAGCACACACACACACACACACTCACACAACACACACACACACACACACACACACACTCGCACACCACACACACACACACACTCACACACCACACACACACTCTTCAGGTGCAGCAACTTGGCTTGCTTCTGAGCACTGCTCACACACACACACACACACACACACACACACACACACAACACACACACACACAGCACACTCCCACACCACACACACACACACACACATGCACACACTTCAGGTGCAGCAACTTGGCTTGCTCCTGAGCACTCCCCCCCCCCCCCCCCCACACACACACATCCATCCGCCCACACACACACTCACAAGCCCACACACACATCCATCCGCCCACAAGCCCACACACACACTCTTCAGGAGCAGCAACTTGGCTTGCTCCTGAGCACTACCCCCCCCCCCCCCCCCCCCCCCCCCCCACACACACACACACACACACACACACACACACACGACCACCACCATCACCACACACACACACACACACACACACATCCGCACACACACACTCACTCACAAGCACACACACACATCCGCCCCCCCAACCCCACCCACCCCCACACACACACCCACCACCCACTCACTCACAAGCAAACACACACACAACACACACACACATACTCGTCAGGTGCAGCAACTTGGCTTGCTCCTGAGCACTGCTCACACTGTGGGGGCTTTGGACACGGCCAAGGGGGCAGCTGAGGCGTTGGTGGAGCTTCTGCCCGCCTCCTCCCCCACTGCCAAGGGGGCCTCGTCCGAGGTGTTCTCCTCAGCTGGCTTTTGGATGCTGCACCAGGTGGGTGTGGTGACGTACTGCTTTATGTACTGCTTATATTTATGGAGGCTGCACCTGGTGTGTGTGGTGACGTACTGCTTTATGTACTGCTTGTATTTATAGATGCTGCACCAGGTAGGTGTGGGAGTACTGGGGTGGGTGTGGTAACGTACTGCTGTATGTACTGCTTATATTTTCGGATGCTGCACATGGTGGTTGTGGTGACGTACTTCTGTATGAACTGCTTATATTTTTGGATGCTGCACCAGGTGGGTGTGGGAGTGCTGGGGTGGGTGTGGTGACGTACTGCTGTATGTACTGCTTTTATTTTTGGATGCTGCACCAGGTGGGTGTGGGAGTGCTGGGGTGGGTGTGGTTACGTACTGCTGTATGTACTGCTTACGTTTTTGGATGCTGCACCAGGTGGGTGTGGGAGTGCTGGGGTGGGTGAGGTTACGTACTGCTGTATGTACTGCTTACGTTTTTGGATGCTGCACCAGGTGGGTGTGGGAGCATACTCCTGCCTGTACTGCTTATATTTTGGGATGCTGCACCAGGTGGGTGTGGTGACGTACTTCTGTATGTACTGCTTACATTTTTGGATGCTGCACCAGGTGGGTGTGGGAGTGCTGGGGTGGGTGTGGTAACGTACTGCTGTATGTACTGCTTACATTTTTGGATGCTGCACCAGGTGGGTGTGGTAGCATACTGCTGTATGTACTGCTTACATTTTTGGATGCTGCACCAGGTGGGTGTGGTGACGTACTTCTGTATGTACTGCTTACATTTTTGGATGCTGCACCAGATGGGTGTGGGAGTGCAGGGGTGGGTGTGGTAACGTACTGCAGTATGTACTGCCTTTATTTGTATGGATGCTGCACCAGGTGGGTGTGGTGACGTACTGCTGTATGTACTGCTTATATTTTTGGATGCTGCACCTTGTGGGTGCGGCTGTTGCTGTGGCTGTGTATGTGGTGGTGGTGGTGGTGGGGTGAATTTTATATACATCCGAATCTATCTTATTGGTGGGATGGTTGTAGTGGTGTACTGCTGGGGCAGGGACAGGGATGGATGTACTAATCATATATTTAAATGATGCACCAGGTGGGTGTGGGAGTGGTGGGGTGGTGGCGGCGTATTGTCGAGGTAGGAACAGGGATGGATGTACTGCTTATATCTTTATATGCTACATCAGGTGGTTGTGGGAGTGGTAAGATGGTTGTGGTGGCGTACTGCTGAAGCAGGAGCAGGGCTGGATGTACTGCGTATATATTTAAATGCTTCATCAGGTGGGTGTGGGGCGGTGGGGTGGTTGTGGTGGTGTACTGCTGAGGCAGGAGCAGGGCTGGATGTACTGCTTATATCTTAATATGCTGCATCAGGTGGGTGTGGGAGTGGTGGGATGCTTGTGGTGGCGTACCGCTGAGGCAGGAGCAGGGCTGGATGTACTGCTTTTATATTTAAATGCTGCATCAGGTGGGTGTGGGAGTGGTGGGATGCTTGTGGTGGCGTACTGCTGAAGCAGGAGCAGGGCTGGATGTACTGCTTACATGCTGGGATGCTGCACCAGGTGGTGGGAGAGTAATGGTGATGTACTGTTGGTTTTTACACACACGTACACACAACCACACTCAAACACACACATACACACACGCATGCACAAACACACTCACACCCACTCGCACATACGCACACACTCACTCATGCACACACACACACACTCACCCACACTCTCACACAGAACATTCACTCCCACCCACAATCTCACACCCCCCAACTCACACAATCTCTCACATGCTCCTCACCACATACACCCTCACCCACAATCTCACACACTCACACACATGCTAACACCCTCACACAATCTCTCACATGCTCCTCACCACATACACCCTCACCCACAATCTCACACACTCACACACATGCTAACACCCTCACACAATCTCTCACATGCTCCTCACCACATACACCCTCACCCACAATCTCACACACTCACACAAACGCTAACACCCTCACACAATCTCATCCATGCTCTTCACCACATGCACCCTCACCCACAATCTCACACACTCACACAAACGCTAACACCCTCACACAATCTCATCCATGCTCTTCACCACATACACCCTCACCCACAATCTCACACACTCACACACACGCTAACACCCTCACACAATCTCATCCATGCTCTTCACCACATACACCCTCACCCACAATCTCACACACTCACACACACGCTAACACCCTCACACAATCTCATCCATGCTCCTCACCACATACACCCTCACCCACAATCTCACACACTCGCACAAACGCTAACACCCTCACACAATCTCATCCATGCTCTTCACCACATACACCCTCACCCACAATCTCAAACCCTCACACACACGCTAACACCCTCACACAATCTCATCCATGCTCTTCACCACATGCACCCTCACCCACAATCTCACACACTCACACACACGCTAACACCCTCACACAATCTCATCCATGCTCTTCACCACATCACACCTCACCCACAATCTCACACGCTCACACACGCTAACACTCACACAATCTCATCCATGCTCTTCACCACATACACACTCACCCACAATCTCACACGCTCACACACACGCTAACACCCTCACACAATCTCATCCATGCTCTTCACCACATGCACCCTCACCCACAATCTCACACACTCACACACACGCTAACACCCTCACACAATCTCATCCATGCTCTTCACCACATACACCCTCACCCACAATCTCACACACTCACACACACGCTAACACCCTCACACAATCTCATCCATGCTCTTCACCACATACACCCTCACCCACAATCTCACACACTCACCACACACGCTAACACCCTCACACAATCTCATCCATGCTCTTCACCACATACACACTCATGCACACATCCACACTCGCCCACACTCACCCGCACTCTCTCTCACACCCACACCCCCACACACTCTCTCACACCCACACACACTCAAACACCCACACACAATCTCACCCATGCTCTTCTCCACACACAGGGTAAACCCTCCCCCAGTCTGGACTATCTCATGGCTTCCAGGGTGGCAGCGACGTCAGCGATGACGGCTGCTAAGGGGATGAAGGCGCCACTTGTAAGGTGATCATTCAAAGTCTATGAGTCGGTGCATGTGGTGGTGGTGGTGGTTGGTGGTGGTGGGCAGGGGGGGAGGGGGTGGTGGTGGTGGGGCAGGGGGGACGGGGGTGGTGGTAGTGGTGGTGGTGGGCAGGGGGGGAAGGGTTGGTGGTAGTGGTAGTGGTGGTGGTGGGCAGGGGGGAGGGGGGGTAGTTGCAGTAGCCATGAAGGGGATGAAGGCGCAGCTTGTGAGGAGGGATTTCACAGTCCATGAGTGGGTGTGTATGGTGGTGGTGGGTGGTGGGGGGGGGGGGGCAGGGGGGGTGGTTGCTGTAGACATCTGCTAAGGGGATGAAGGCGCGGCTTGTGAGGTGATCATTCACAGTCCATGAGTGGGTGTGTGGTGGTGGTAGTGGTGTGGTGGTGGGGTGGGCAGGGGGGAAGGGTTGGTGGTAGTGGTGGTGGTGGGCCGGGGGGGGCGGGGGGAAGTTGCTGGGAATAAGGGAGGTCAAGCCGGGGTGGGTGTAAGGTGAGTGTTGTGTGGTGGTGGTGGTGGTGGGCAGGGTGGGAGGGGGGAAGTTGCTGTAGCCATGAAGGGACAGGCACTAGGGCTAGTGAGCCTCTTGTGAGATGAGAATTCACGGCCCATGAGTGGGTGCATTTCGTGGTGGTGGTGGGCAGGGTGGGAAGTTGCTGTAGCCATGAAGGGACAGGCAATAGGGCTAGTGAGCCTCTTGTGAGATGAGAATTCACAGTCCATGAGTGGGTGCATGTGGTGGTGGTGGTGGGCAGGGTGGGAGGGGGTGAGGGGGGGAGGTTGCTGTAGCCATGAAGGGGCAGGCAGTAGGGCTAGTGAAGAGGGTAGCAGATGATGGCAATAAGGTGAGCTCAAGCCGGTGTGGGTGTTTGATGAGGGTGCGTAAGAATGTGGTGGTGGTGGTGGGCAGGGTGGGAGGGGGTGAGGGGGGGAGGTTGCTGTAGCCATGAAGGGGCAGGCACTAGGGCTAGTGGAGAGGGTAGCAGATGATGGCAATAAGGTGAGCTCAAGCCGGTGTGGGTGTTTGATGAGGGTGCGTAAGAATGTGGTGGTGGTGGTGGGCAGGGGGTGAGGGGGTGTAGTTGATGTAGCCATGAAGAGACAGGCACTAGAGCCAGTGAGCCACTGGTGAGGTCATAATTCAAAGGTCATGAACGGTGTGGTGTAGCAAACGAATTCTAAAAGTAGAAGACTTACCCCAGCCTAACATCATGTTTTTCACCCAGACAATATTGGTTACAGTGTGTGTGAGCGTGTTTGTGTGTGTGTGTGTGTGTGTGTGTGCGTGTGTGTGTGTGGAGGAAGGGGGGGGAGGGGGTGGTAGTGGGAGTAAACGAATATTGCAAGTACAAGACTTACCCCAGCCATACATCATGTTTTCCACCCAGACAATATTGGTTACAGAGTGTGTGTGTTTTGTTTTTTTTTTTTTTTTTTTTGTGTTTGTGTGAGTGTGTGTATGTGTGTCTCATCCTATCCACACACACTCTCACACACACACACACAAACACACGCACAGACACAAAAACACACACACACTCACACACAAATACAAACACTCACAAATACACATCTTTGCCTCCGCAGTGAATTCCAAGAGAGCGAGGCAAAGGCAGAGGCTTTTGTTGGGCTGGCCCAAGTAGCCTTTCGATCCGAAGATTGGGACCAGGCCGAAGAGCTATTGGGCGATGCGTTGGCAGCGGCTGAAGGTGAGCGACAGAACCAAAGTGTTTTTTTACTTGGCTTGGCTTGGCTTGGCTTGACCGAAGAGCTATTGGGCGATGCGTTGGCAAAGCGGCTTGAAGTGAGCGGTATAACCAATGTGTCTTTTGACTTGGTTTGGCTTGGCTTTAGCAGCTATTGGGCGATGCGTTGGTAGCTGCTGAAGATGTGAGCGACGAAACAGTGATTTTTAGCACACACACCCTCCACCCATGTGTATGTTTATATTCCAAGGTTTGGCAGCGGCTGAAGGTGGAGCGACGAAACCAGTGCTTTTTGTCTAGCGGGTGTTGGTGAGGTGTGGGTGTGGTGTGGTCCCCCCCCCCCCCCCCCCAGCTGATGGTGGTGGCCTCTTATGCGTGCATGTTATAGTCCAGGGGTAGGGCAGCTGCTGAAGGTGGTAGCGATGAAACCCCGTGAGTTCCCCACGCAATATATAGCTTTCGCTACTTTTGACCCCGTTTTTGATCAAATTGCCGTTGTGAAGATTGGGATCAGGCCGAAGAGCTACAGGGCGATGCGTTGGTAGCTGCTGAAGGTGAGTGACGCGACCAGCGTTTTTTACACACACACACACCACCCATGTGTATGTCATAGTCCTAGGATTTGGCAGCGGACTGAAGGTGAGCAAGGGTAAACAGCGTGCTTCCCCCCCCCCCCCGGGCCCCCCTGCGCTGTAAATAGTTTTCGTAACTTTGACCCTGTTTGTTGCCTAAAATTTGCCGCTATAAAGAAACCCAAAACCGATGGTACCTCCGATACCCATCACAAGTAATACCAAATCTTCCCACCTTAGGGATCAATCAACGAGCACGTAGACAAACTCATCCCTAAGCTGCCACATAGAATATATTGCCTCCTGTACCCGCATTCTTGCCCAAACGTCACATGAAGGAGTCCTACCGCCTGGCGGCCGGAGGGCGAGGCTTACTGTGGTCTGCCATGGTGACTTTCCTCAGCTTCGGCGTACAGGAAGGTCCCCTCCAGGCGTTATCTATTTTTCTATTTCTCCAACGGAACCAAAGTAATGAGAAGGGAATCGCATGGTGGGGCGTGGTACTAAGGGAAGCCCAGTCCACGGCTGTAGAGAACGGGTGCTGCTACTTTACCTGGACAAAGCTACTATGGCGGATGCAGCGGGTGGCAGCGACCGCGAACTCATAAGCGCATCCGTAGGGATTCGAACCCACCACCTGCATCCGGTTCAACGAGCTCAACCATTGGAACCGGGGTTGACGAAACAGATGAAGATGAGCGACATGTTCTATTGGGCTTGGCTTGGCTTGGCTTGGCTTTAGCAGCGGCTGAAGATGAGCGACATGCTCTTTCCTTGGCCCCTTCTGGTAATCTAGACACACACACACACAAATGGCGCATATTCCCGTCACATCCCCCCCCCCCCCATCCACAACACACAGACACCACACACGTATACACACACACGCACACATACTCAACACAAACACACAATACACACACACACATATTCCCTACATCCCCCCCCCCCCCAGCAGAAACACACACACACACACATATACACACACATACTCACACACGCAAGACACATACTCACACACACACATACTGCCACCACACACATATTCCCCTCACTCCCCCCCCCCCCGCCCCCCCCCTTTCAGCACACACACGACACACACACATATAACACACACACGCACACACAACACACCACATACTCGCACACAAAACACACACATATTCCTCACATCCCCCCGCCCCCCCATGCACCACAGACACACACACATATACACACACATATACACACAACGCACACATACTCAACACACACAGTACACACATACACACACATACCTCGCACACACACACACAGGTATTCCCTCACATCCCCCCCCCCCCCCCCCCCAGCACACAGACACACACACATATACACACACTACACACGCACGCACACATACTCACACACACACATACACACACATACTCGCACACACACACACACAATACATTTCCCTCACATCCCCCCCCCCACACACACACACAGCAACACAGACACACACACATATACACACACACGCACACATACTCACACACACACACACACACACACACATACTCGCACACACACACACACACACATATTCCCTCACATCCCCCCCCCCCCCCCCCCCAGCACACACATACACACACACATACACACACACGCACACATACTCACACACACATACTAGGTCGACCACACACACATATTCCTCACAGCCCCCCCCCCCCCCCCCCCAGCACACAGACACACACACAATAAACACACACACAAACGCACACGCACACATACTCACACACACACACATACAACACACAACATCTCGCACACACACACACACATATTCCTCACATCCCCCCCCCCACACACACACCCCAGCAACACAGACACACAACATATACACACACAGACACACACACGCACATACTCACACACGCAATTGCGCTATGCCACACACACAACATAACTCGCACACACACACACACATATTCCCTCACATCCCCCCCCCAGCCCCCCCCCAGCACACACAGACGCACACACATATACACACACATACCACACTACTCACACACACACATACACACACACACACACTACACACATACTAGCACACACACAACACACATATTCCCTCACATACACCCCACTATCCCTGTTGACAGAGGCTGGCAAAGAAGACCACACCCCCAGGGTTTTGATCATCCTCTCCCTACTAGGTCACGTGTACTTCCCGCTCAGCTCGAATCACCTAAACACATATACACAAACATACACACACATTCCTCACCCCCCCCCCCCCCCCCCAGCACACACAGACACACACACATATACACACACAACGCACACATACTCACACACACAGATACACACACATACTCGCACAAACACACACACAAACCACACTATCTCACATCCATCGCACACACACACACATTCGCTCAATTCCTAACCCCCAACCCCTAAGCCGCTGTTGGCAGAGGCTGGCAACGAGGACCACCCTAGGGTTTTGATCATCCTCTCCCTACTCGGTTTACGCACATTCCCTCCCCCCCCCGCCCCCCCCCCCTACACAACACACATGTATTCCCTCACCTCCACCCACTCTACACACACACACACACACACATCCCCCCCACAACACACCACGCACCCACGCACCCACCCACATATTACCTCGCCTCCACCCCCACTCTACACACACACACACACATCCCCCCACCCCACCACACCGGCCACGCACCCACACACCCTACGCACCCACACACATATTCCTCACATCCACCCTCCTCTACACACACCCACACACATTCTCTCACACCCATTGCACCCACCCACACATGCCCTCACATCCACCCCCACCCCCACCAACCCCCTGTTGGCAGAGGCTGGCAAAAAGGACCACCCCAGGGTCGCGATCATCCTCTCCCTACTAGGTCACTTGCACTCACGCTCGGCCCGAGTCACCTACACCTACACACATACACACACGCACACATACTCGCACCCACACACACAAACACACACATTCTCTCACATCCATCGCACCCACCCACACATTCCCTCACATCCACCCCCAACCCCTAATCCCCTGTTGACAGAGGCTGGCAAAAGGACCACCCAGGGTCGCAATCATCCCTCTCCCTACTCGGTCACGTGTACTCCCGCTCGGCTCGAGTCACCTTGCTGAGGGCCTCTTTTCGCGAAGCCACCAAAAAATGCTGCGTATAGATCCCTTAAGTGTGACTGCAGCGCAACAGGCAGCCGATGCGCGTGGTGTGGTCCACAGCAGCGTGCTGGCCGTGGTTGGCTGGCGGTACCACCAGCTGCTGTCGGCACTGCCCAAGAGAGGTGCGTAGGCCCCCGTGTTCAGAAGCACAGCAATACGGCAGTACGATACTTCTCTTTGGAGAAACTAGGAAATGGACGTATGTTATAGTCCAGGGGTATCCACTTTGGCTACAGGGACTTGCCCAACCCTTGGACAATAAAGATCAACTCTAGATTTTCAGGAGGGGCTAATTGAAAGAAAGACTTGATAAACTGGTCCCAGATTTCCAAGAGGGGCTAATTGAAAGAAAAACTTGATGAGCTGGTCCCAGATTTCCAATATGGGCTAATTGGAAGAAATCGGTGGGAAATTTTTTCAAATCCTGCCTCTAATAATCAGAAATCTGCGATAAGCCCTGGTGACCTGGTCCCAGATTTCCAAGAGGGGCTAATTGCATTCCCCTTGTTGCATTGACAAAGTACTTGGGTCCTCATGCCTGAGGCCACCATATCGAAGTTCGACACCACCAACACCACCACCAACGTCATCATATACACATCCCGGTTCGGCGAAGTGTTTAATGGTTGATCATTTCGCTGGACTGAAGAAGGTGCTGGGTCCGAAACCCTACAGGCGCGCTTTAGTGTTCGTGCTCGCTGTCAATAGCCATGGTAAATTTTTCCATGTCAAGTAGCAGCCCATTCTCTACCGCCGGAAGACGAGGCTCCCTTAATACCACGCCCCACCAGGTGTTCTCTTTAATTTTTAACCGTACATAATCCTGAGGACAGTACAATAAATGGTCGAACATTTGTGAAACGATAAAAAAAACAATAATCATTTGTGATAGGATAAGAAGAAGAAGAAAAATACACATGTGTGGTATGATAAGAAAAACACACACACCTTTTTGGTATGATAAGAAAACACACGCAATACACATTTGTGGTATGATAAGAAAACACACGCAATACACATTTGTGGTATGATAAGAAAACACACGCAATACACATTTGTGGTATGATAAGAAAACACACGCAATACACATTTGTGGTATGATTAAGAAAAACACACGCAATACACATTTGTGGTATCCAGTGATGTGATAAGAAAAAATCCGTAATAAACAAACAATTTAAGATATGCTACCTCAAGGGGGGGGGGGGGGAGGGGGGGGGGGGGGGGGGGCAGGACACTAAAGTTTTCAGACCGCATGTTGTATAACCCAACATTATAATTAAAATAAAAAAGGTGTGCCTTATTACGAGGCGTGTGGTTGAGGGGGCCAGCCTGTTTGCTTGCACAGGGGCCAACCACGAATGGTGTGTTGTACAGCAGCAGGTGGCTGTGGATCAGCTTGCGATTGTGAATGGTATGATTACAGCAGAGACAGTGCTGCATAGTAAATCTCCCATAACAAGTTCTATGCAGCGTCGCCTGCGACGCTAAAAAATGCGGAGAGTGATCGCGAGGGAGCGACAGTCGGCAACGGAGGCGATTTAGTTACGAGACCGTTGGCTGACGTGTCAGGCTTCATCGCGGTCAGATGGATGGTCGGTCGGTAGGACGGACAAATGGGTAAACATGGGGGCTCCCGCCCCCTTGAAGAGGGGGTTCCGCAAAAAATCCATGTGCCAACCAAAACAAAACAAACTACAGGTGAGTGGTAGGGTGTGTGTGGTTGGAAGGGTGGGTGGATGGAAGGATGGAGGGATGAACATAAACATCTTTGTGCCAACCAAAACAAAAAACTAACCCATTTCCATCTCGAGCCAACTCTAACGAAACCTAAGGGCCAGGTAAAACCAAACCAGCAGAGAGAACCAGCCCAGCCCAGACCAGACCAGACGAATACCCAGCCCAAACTAGTAACCATCCCAACCCAAACTAGCCCAGACAATCACCCAGTCCAAATCAGCCTAGCCTAGACCAGACGGTGACCCAGCCCAGCCCAGGTAATGTCCCAGCATAGACCAGACAATGACCCAGCCCAGCCCAGATAATGACCCAGCCCAGCCCAGATAATGACTCAGCCCAGCCCAGATGTCAACCAACCCAGATGTCACCCACAGTCCAGCCCAGACATTCACCCAGCCCAGATGTCACCCAGCCCAGCCCAGACATTCACCCAGCCCAGCCCAGACATTTCACCCAGCCCAGATGTCACCCACAGCCCAGCCAGACATTCACCCAGCCCAGATGTCACCCACAGCCCAGCCCAGACATTCACCCAGCCCAGATGTCACCCAGCCCAGACAAGACATTCACCCAGCCCAGATGTCACCCAGCCCAGCCCAGACATTCACCCAGCCCAGATGTCACCCACAGCCCAGCCCAGACATTCACCCAGCCCAGATGTCACCCAGCCCAGCCCAGACATTCACCCAGCCCAGATGTCACTCACAGCCCAGCCCAGACATTCACCCAGCCCAGATGTCACCCAGCCCAGCCCAGACATTCACCCAGCCCAGATGTAACCACAGCCCAGCCAGACAATTCAACACCAGCCCAGATGTCACCCACAGCCCAGCCCAGACATTCACCCAGCCCAGATGTCACCCACAGCCCAGCCCAGACAATCACCTTGCACAACCCAGACCAGACCAGATGACAACCTAGCCCAGCCCAGACAATCACCTAGTCCAACCCAGCCCAGACCAGATGATGACCCAGCCCAGACAATCACCCTGCCCAACCCAGACAATGACCCAGTCCAACTCAGCCCAGCCCAGATGTCATCCAGCCCAGCCTAGACAATCACCCTGTCCAACCCAGCCCAGGCCAAATGTCATCCAGCCCAGCCTAGACAATCACCCTGTCCAACCCAGCCCAGCCCAGATGTCATCCAGCCCAGCCTAGACAATCACCCTGTCCAACCCAGCCCAGCCCAGATGTCATCCAGTCCAGCCTAGACAATCACCCTGTCCAACCCAGCCCAGCCCAGATGTCATCCAGCCCAGCCTAGACAATCACCCTGTCCAACCCAGCCCAGCCCAGATGTCATCCAGCCCAGCCTAGACAATCACCCAGTCCAACCCAGCCCAGCCCAGATGTCATCCAGCCCCCCCCAACATGTAACCAGACGAAACTATTTTTCTTCTTCAACACACCAAGCATATGGCCCTCACCTCCATGTGCCCTATGAGTGGCGAAGGCAGAATGAAGGGTACACTTCTCCTCCCCATCCCCATCTACCTCCCCTTCCCCGAACCCACTCCCACCTCCCCCCCCCCCCCCCCCCCCACACACACACACACACACACACACACACACACACGCCCATTCCACCGCCATCTGCACATGTTTGTACACATCAAGAATATGGACCTCACCTCAATGAGCCCTATTAGTGAACGAGGGCTGAATTAAGGGTTGACTTCTCCTCCCCCCCCCCCCCCCTCCCCCCCCCCCCTCCACCGCCATCTGCAAATGTGTGTACACACACCGAGAGTATGGACTTCACCACCATGTGCCCTCTTAATGACGAGGGCAGAATGAAGGGTTGACTACTCCTCCCCTTCCCCCCTCCCCCTCCTTCCCCGAACCCCCTCTCCCCTTCCACCGCCATCTGCACATGTGTGCACACAAAGAATATGGACCTCACCACCATGTGCCCACTTAATGGCGAGGGCAGAATGAAGGGTTGACTCCTCCTCCCCATCCCCCCTCCCCTTAGCCTTACCCATTCCCTCCCCTACTCCCCAATCCCCTCCCCCACCCCCCACCCTCACACATTCCACCCCCATCTCGAGTGTGTACAAACAGCAAGAATATGAACCTCACCTCCATGTGCCCTATTTAGTGACGAGGGCAGAAATGAAGGGTTGACTTCTCCTCGATCCTAAACACATCCATGATCTCCTGATCGGACAGTGAGGGCATGGAGGATGATCCACTCTCCTCGCCAAAGACGGACAGGCTGTATGTGTATTGGGCAGCTGTCATGTAGCCGCTGATCATGTTGTTGAGAGCACGCCGCTTGAGGTTGGGTTTGTCACCAGCGGGGGGGCCAAGCCGGAGGACCTGGCCCCGCTGAAGTTGGCTTAGTAGCTGAGAACGTAGCTGAGTCTACACGCATGTGCAGATGGCGGTGGTATGGGGGTGGGGGCGGGGGCGGGGAAGGGGAGTGGGAGTGGGAGAGGGGAAGGTAATGGGAAAATGGGAGTGGGAGTGAGAGAGGGAGTGGGCTCGGGGAAGGGATGGGGATGGGGATGGGGCATAGGCTTGGGTTAATAGACATGTGCATGGGTGTATGTGCATGGGGGATTTGGCGTGGTCAAGGGGGCAAAGGCATGGGCAAAGGTTTGGTATCAAGGGTATAGGCATGGATTCCAAGGCATGGGAATGGTTGTGTGTTTATGGGCAATCAGCATAGGCATGGGAGCGTAAGCATGGGCATACGCTTGGGGTTATGGGTATGGGCATGGGGGCATAGGTATGGGCATGGGGGTGTAGACATGGGCATGGCCATACCTTCACATTACTCAGAATTCCAGTTTCTCTCATGGCTGACAGCATATTCCTCTTCAGGTCTTGCGGCTCCATTTCCTGTACCCTATCCACCCTCTGCCCGCGATTTGCATCCTGGGCTGAGAGGGGGTCCCTTGACAGGCCCTCCATAATTCAGGGGCTTGCTATATCCAGCCTCCCAGCTGCGTTCCCGTCGCTTTGACGGGTTTTAAGATCGACGCAAGACTTTTTAGCGGATTGCGAGTTCCCTGAGGGCTTCAATTATTATTACTACTCGGTCAAACTTGGGTCAGGGGTGGACAAGGAAAGGGTTCCTGGCAGGTGGTAAATCTCTTCCGGCTCATGGCGTTTCTTCGCCAAATAAATTGCGTTCAGTCGAGATCGTGCATGCTCGTGCGATGCTGCTCTCTCGTCCTCGTCGTATCCTGGGTCGTCCTGGGTCAACGAAAGGAGTTTTGGGAACCGGGGGCGAATAGTCTGGGACCGTACTTCGGACTCTCACCTCCTGAGACCTCTCATCATACCCGGTGCATCATGCCAGCCTGTCATGGTACTTCCTGTCCACGCCACCTGTCGAACGGTTTCGGTTGAATCTGTTCGATAGTGATTCGATCGGACAGATCACACCGACCCAGCCAACTGCGCGCATTCCTTTGTTTCCGCTACTTTGACGTTGTTGGGATCCATTGTGGACAGAACCTCGGTCGACTCGGATCTATTTTTACTCCACCTCATCGACCTCCTCAATCGCCAGTCGCCCTCGTCTCCCTTACTTCACCTCCTCTAGTGCCACTCATCTGTGGCTAAGGGGTCAGATCAAGAGCTAAAGAAACTGAGCAAGGGCCTCGCCGAACCTAATCATCAACAAATAGAACCGCTATGGCTGACCCCTATTCCGGACAGCAAGGGTCGTACGGCAACTACCCCAGTTACCAGCAGCAAAATGCAGGTCAATGGGGAGGAGTAGGTCAGATGCAAGGGGCAGCTGGGCCCCAGAAGACCCAGGTATGTCACGCTTGACAAAACTGTGGGAAGAATTCTTAGTTGACAGTAACTGCATGGGGGATGCTGATGCCTGGGATGTGTGTGCCTTGGAAGTTTGATGCAAGGGTATGTGTGGCTGGGTAACTTGTGCATTGAGATGAAGTCGTGAGGGAGCTTGATCCATGGGTATTGTGTTGTTGGAGGTTGGTGCTTTGGCATGGGAGCTGGTATCATGGGGATCTTTGTCTGCAGAAATCAGAAATGCCTGCGAAATGTCTATGCCTGAAGAAGCTTAATCCATCAGGATCTATGCCTGGGAAAGATGGTGGGTGGACATGGGTACATGTAGAAGCTTGATGCATGGGCATCTGTGCAAGGGGTGGGAATTGATGGGATTCAGATCTTCGCATGCGGGAGCTGGATGCATGGGGATCTGTGCATCCCATGCATCACTGCTATCCATCGCCATTCATCCATCACTCATCCGCCATTCATCCATCACTCATCCGCCATTCATCCATCACTCATCGGCCATTCATCCATCACTCATCCGCCATTCATCCATCACTTATCCGCCATTCATCCATCACTCATCCGTCGTTCATCCATCACTGACGCATGCAGGCGGTGGTGCAGTCAACAGGCTTCAGTTCAAATTTAAATTATTGACCAGGAATGCTGCCCATGCATGGATCATTGCCATCCATCACACATGTGTTTCTAATCCATCACTCATGTGTTTCTCATCCATCATTCATCCATCACTCATCCATCAATCATGTGTTTCTCATCCATCACTCATCCATCACTCATGTGTTTCTCATCCATCATTCATCCATCACTCATCCATCACTCATGTGTTTCTCATCCATCACTCATCCATCACTCATGTGTTTCTCATCCATCACTCATCCATCACTCATGAGTTTCGCATCCATCACTCATCCATCACTCATCCATCACTCATCCGCCATTCATCCATCACTCATCCGCCATTCATCCATCACTCATCGGCCATTCATCCATCACTCATCTGCCATTCATCCATCACTCATCCGCCATTCATCCATCACTCATCGGCCATTCATCCATCACTCATCCGCCATTCATCCATCACTTATCCACCATTCATCTATCACTCATCCGTCGTTCATGTGTTTCTCATCCATCATTCATCCATCACTCATCCATCACTCATGTGTTTCTCTTCCATCACTCATCCATCACTCATGTGTTTCTCATCCATCACTTATCCATCACTCATGTGTTTCTCATCCATCAATCATCCATCACTCATGTGTTTCTCATCCATCACTCATCCATCACTCATGTGTTTCTCATCCATCACTCATCCATCACTCATGTGTTTCTCATCCATCACTCATCCATCACTCAAGTGTTTCTCATCCATCACTTATCCATCACTCATGTGTTTCTCATCCATCACTCATCCATCACTCATGTGTTTCTCATCCATCACTCATCCATCACTCATCCATCACTTATGTGTTTCTCATCCATCACTCATCCATCACTCATGTGTTTCTCATCCATCACTCATCCATCACTCATCCATCACTCATGTGTTTCTCATCCATCACTCATCCGCCATTCATCCATCACTCATCCGCCATTCATCCATCACTCATCGGCCATTCATCCATCACTCATCCGCCATTCATCCATCACTTATCCGCCATTCATCCATCAATCATCAGTCGTTCATCCATCACTGGCGCATGCAGGCGGTGGTGCAGTGAACAGGCTTCAGTTCAAATTTAAATTATTGACCAGGAATGCTGCCCACGCATGGATCATTGCCATCCATCACACATGTGTTTCTCATCCATCACTCATCCATCACTCATGTGTTTCTCATCCATCATTCATCCATCACTCATGTGTTTCTCATCCATCACTCATCCATCACTCATGTGTTTCTCATCCATCACTCATCCATCACTCATGTGTTTCTCATCCATCATTCATCCATCACTCATCCATCACTCATGTGTTTCTCATCCATCACTCATCCATCACTCATGTGTTTCTCATCCATCATTCATCCACCACTCATGTGTTTTCATCCCATCACTCATGTGTTTTCATCCATCCATCATCCATCACTCATGTGTTTCTCTCCATCATCACTCATCCATACTCATGTGTTTCTCATCCATCACTCATCCATCACTCATGTGTTTTCTCATCCATCATCTCATCAACTCAAGTGTTTCTCATCCATCAAATCACTCATGTGTTTCTCATCCATCACTCATCCATCACTCATGTGTTTCTCATCCATCACTCAATCACTCATGTGTTTCATCCATCACTCATCCATCACTCATATCACTCATTAGCCATCACTCATGTGTTTCTCATCCATCACTCATCCATCACTCATGTCGTTCTCATCCATCACTCATCCATCATCATCCATCATCATGTGTTTCTCATGCTCACTCATCCATCACTCATCCATCACTCATGTGTTTCTCATCCATCACTCATGTGTTTCTCATCCATCACTCATCCATCACTCATCCATCACTCATCCATCACTCAACCATCACTCATCTATCACTCATCCATCACTCATCCATCACTCATCCATCACTCATGCATCACTCATCCATCACTCATCCATCACTCATCCATCACTCATGCATCACTCCCTCACCACTGACTCATGCAGGCGCAGGGGCAGTCCATGGGCTTCAGTCCCATTGTGAACAACCGACCAATGATACTGCCCGCCCATGCATCATTCCCATCTATCACTGCCATGGATGACGTATCACCGCCATCCATCACTCATCCATCACTCATCCACCACTCCCTCACCGCTGACTCATGCAGGCGCAGGAGCAGTCCATGGGCTTCGGTCCCAATGTGAAAACCACTCATGCATCATTGACATCCATCGCTTCTATCCATCACTTCCATCCATCACTCATCCATCACTCATCCATTACTCATCCATCACTCATGCGTCACTCCCTCACCACTGACTCATTGCAGGGCGCAGGGGCAGTCCATTGGCTTCGGTCCTAATGTAAACATAACCAACTATCCACCACCTGGGGCCGGCCAAAATGCGTACCCCACGCAGCAGCAGCAGCCCGGCCAACAGGCCCCGCACCAGCAGCAGCAGCTACATAAGCAACAGCGCCCTCAGCAGCAGCAGCTTCCGCTACCCCCTACCCCTGGACTCCAGCCAGCAGCAACAGCAGCAACAGCGCCAGCAGCAGCAGCAGCAGCTTCCACTCCCCCCTGCCCCTGCACTACTGCATGCCGTGGGGCAGCACACAGTCAATTGGCAAACGCAGGCGGGCCCTACTAGCATGGGTGCCATGGGTGGAGTGGGGTGACTCCACCCACCAGCCAGGCCTACCCTCAGCGCCCCTTACCCCAAACTCAAAGCCAGGGCCAGGGTCATGTAACTGTGACTCCTCCTCCAGAGCCAAAGCCAAGTACCAAGCCATGGAAACCAGCCATAGTACCGCCGGCTGTTCCCTGCCCGCAGTACGCGAACCCAGGACAGGGTCTTGGAGGGCCTACTGTGGCTGAGTCAGCAGCCACCATACCAGAACTACCCTGCACACGCTTCAGCAGGTCAGTTTCTGTTATATACCAATATGTATGGAACAACAAACATGAGATCCGTGTGATGCCGGCCAGGATTCTGACAAGGCCAAAGTGACCATTTAATGCACAGTATCATCTGATGCAGTTTGTATGATACCCATACAAGCCTCTGGTCAACATCAATATGATATGCCGGTCCCTGTCCATATTAACCATGAGCCTCCCTGCACGCATTCAGCACAGGGAATTTTTTTTGCTGTACATGTAGAGATTGCTAGTTTTGACCCCATTCTAGCAAAATCAATCGCTACAAACGGCCTGCAAAAGGTTTTGAAAAGCCTGTAATGGCACTGAAAAGCCACCAAAAGCCTGTAATGGCACTGAAAAGCCTTCAAAAAAGCTACCCCAAGCACACATTATCGCTGTCCCTGGAGGAGGGCTTAAAACCTTAAAGCCTATGAAAAAAAACCACTTTCAGATCTGAAAACAAAAAATCCCTCATTAAGCAATGTGAGCGTTCCGTCACATTACTACAACAACCCCTCACCCATTCAGGAGGTGAGTGTCCTGTCCCATACTGCCCATATTTATGGAACAACAATATGAGATCATATGACTATCACTATGATGCTGGCAGTCTGCACCTAGCGCTAATGTTACCATTTTATATACAGCATCATATGATGCAGTTTGTATGATTTTCATGCTCACCTTCAGTCAAAATCATTTGATACGTCGGTCCCTGCCCATATTACTAGAGCTAGCCTTCACGCATTCAGCACACGAGCATTTCTTTCTGCTATTTATAGCGGATCCGCTAGTTTTGAACCCCATTCTAGCGCAAAGTATCGCTATAAACCCGCTATAGAAGTAAAAAAGCCTGTAATGGCAGCTCGAAAAGCTACAAAAAGCTATTAGAGCACGTAAATGCTGTCCCTGGAGGATGCTTAAAACCATGAAGCTTGAAAAAACCCACTTTCAGATTTGAAAACAAAATCACGCATTCAGCATGTGAGCGTATCCGTCACATTAACCAAAACAACCTCTTCACGCATCCTCAGTAGGTGAGTGTCCTGTCATTACGTAGGGATCGGCAGTATGATATCATAATGATAATCATGTCATCATATGATATCATATGATGCCGGCGGTATGACTAGGGTAACTATGGCCTGGGGCACCCATATCATATTGATATTCTCATATGAATTTGTGTATGATATCATATGATATCATAATCGTCCTCTGGTCAACAATCAATATGATTTGCCCGTTCCTTACGCCCTATTTAGGCTTCAAAGGTTAGGTATTTGCGAAACCAAATTAGCGCTAATAGGGCTAATAGCTACATTGTCTCTATTAGTTGTAAACTAATAATAGAACCAAATTAGGGCTAATAGCTACATTAGCCCTAATTAGTTGTAAACTAATTTAGCCCAAACTTAGCCAAAAAAAACGACCCAGAAAAATGCCACATGTTCAAGAGAGTCGTCTGTTATGGCATCCCACTGACTTGTGTGGCAATTGTGCATGATCTGACCATCCATGATGAAGTAGCTAATAGATGTTGACGATATTAGCCCATTGCAGTAAAATCTTTTGTTTCGGTGTTGACACAAAGCTGAGGGCGGCAAGGGTTTCGAAGGGCTGAATACTTGAGAGCAATTCGTTGCGCAAGCAACTGCGCACTGCTCGAAATGGCAAGTTGTGCTCGAAATGGCCCCATAAAAATGGCTACTCTGCCCCATGATAAGCAAGCGACTACGCACTGCTCGAAAATGGCCTTGTGCTCGGAAACGGCTCCAGGAAAATCGCTCTTGCCCATTTCGAGCAAAGCAGATGACACACCAAGCAACAGCATACCGATGACAAGGGTCCAAATCCCTCCAAATTGTAGTGGTGCCCCGTGCAACCTCGCCTAATTTTAGTATTGCCTGTACTGCAGGGCTGCCCACGCACCCTGGCACCCCAACACTGCGGTGCAACAGCATACCAATATATCACAGCCGAGTCCCCGGTAGAGCTGTAACCCGTATAATGCAACACAAAAGGCCTAACTTTGGTATTGCCTGTACTGCAGGGCACCCCCCCCCACCCCCACCCACCCACTACACCCACCCCAAAGCAACAGCATTAAGTACGGTCTTGATGAGAAAATTATAGTATTCAGGTTACTCATAATCCGGTCCCGTAGGTGTGTGCCCGTGCAACAAAGCCTAATCTTTGGTATTTGCCTGTACTGCAGGGGTGCCCCCCCCCCAAAGCGACAGCATACCGATGACAGGGTCCCCGAGCGAGGAGGTAGTGTGCCCGTATGGCAAACAAAGCCTGCGAAAACTATAGCCGCCCATCATGAATCTCCAGGCCCTCAAGGATCTCAAAGCACCTCAAGGCCCTATGCAAGCAGCACGCAACTGCCTGCAGCCCAGCCAGGTGAGAATGTAGCTGAAATGATACAAAACGTAGGGGGGCTGTGGCACAAGTGAAGACCAGAGTGACGCAGGTGGGCGGACAAGTCACTGCATCCGTCGGAGTTGATGGATATAGAAGTAGTTAAAATGAATATGAATGTAGCAGAACGGATGTGAATGTAGCTGAAAGGATTGTGGTATTAGTGTAGCATATGAGATCATAGTGCAGAACTTTTTTTAAACAATCTGAAAGTTGGTGTTTCTAGGAACAGCAAGCTTTCCTAATGGTTTTTAGGCCTCACTATACTGGGACAGTCATGAATTGTAATAGTTTCTTTGCATAGTTTCTATAGCCTTTCTATAAGCCCGTATTTATAGTTTTTCTCTCAGAGCCATTTAGGCAAACACCCCCCAAAAAAGGATATAAGGCGATATGAAATCCTTAATAAATTTCCTTACAAACAGCGGTCAAAACTAGCTCGATATGCTATATAGCGGGAAAGACCTTAATTGTTCCCTGCCTAGTGGTAACATGTATCCTACATGTGCTTCCGCGCCTCCCCGTGGGTCACCCCAGAACCGAGTGAGCCATGCACAAAACAGGACAGTACAGGCGTGCAGCACAGAACCGAGTGAGCCATGCACAAAACAGGGGGGTGGGTAGCCGGAGGACAGTGCAGTCGGCGCGTGCAGCACAGAACATAGTGAGCCATGCAAATCACAAACCAGGACAAACCAGGCAGTGCAGGCTTGCAGCACAGAAACCGAGTGGAGCCATGCACAAAACAGGGACAGGTGCAGGCGTGCAGCACAGAACCGAGTGCAGCCATGAGCCAAAAACAGGACAGTGCAGGCGTGCACATGAACCGTGTAGTTGGAGATGCACAAAACGGAACACAGTGCCCAGGCGTGCACAAGACACAAAGCACTAGTGAAGCCATGCACAAATACAGGACACGTTGGCAGGCCGCGCAGACAGAGAGCCGTAGTAGAGCCACTGGCAGAAACAGGACAGTGCAGGCGTAGCGCACAGACATGCTGTGCTAAGCACTCGCACAACAAGCAGGACAGTGCAGGCGATGCCAAGCACGAAAACAACCTATTGTGAGCGCGGGCATGCACCAACAAGGACAGTCAGGGGTTGATGCAAGCACAGAACGAGTGAGCCATGCACAAACAGGACAGTAGCCAGTGCGTGCAGCACAGAATTTTCATTTGAGTGAGACATAGACATATAACAACCAGGCACGGCGTGGTGCAGCGCCGCTGCAGCACTTGCAAACATAGTGGGACTCAAGTGCAAAAAACGAGGGAGCAGTAGCAGCGCGTGGGCCAGCAGCAGGCACGAGTGCGCCATGCACAAACGGACAGTGATAGCGCGCTCGCACCAAGTAGAAAACCGAGTGAGCATGCAATAAACATGTCAGGCAGCAGTTTGCTCAGACAGAGAAACATGTGCTCAAGTGCAT
>JAJSRW010000368.1:0-17500 GCA_022414725.1 Microglena sp. YARC
GCCAGTATATGCTTTTATTGTTTTATTTATTTTAGAAGCGTCGGTGGGTTTTGGAGGCTGGCTCGTAGTGCAAAGGTGTGCGGAGGAAGCAGGGGCGCTACGCGAAAGCTGGGCGAGTACATTGCCCGTGTCAAATTTATAGCTATATACCCCCCCCACCCCACCACCCACCCCACCCCTCCACACACACAACACACACACACACACACACACCACACACACTAACCACCTGTCTACCTAAGAACCCACCACCACCATCACACACACTCACTACTTCTCCCACCATCCCTGCCAAAAAAAACCCCCCAACCAACCACCACCACCAACCAAACACACATACACACTACCACACAACCACTACTACCCACCCCCCCCCCCTCCCCCCCCTACCACCTCCACCACACACACACCACAACACTCCCTCATCCCCCCCCCCCCCCCCCCCCACACACACACACACACACACTACACACACACACACAAGATGCACCCCATCCCCAACCCCCCACACAAATACCACACCACCACCTACCACCACCCACCACCACCTTCCAGGTTATGCCAGCAACCATGCAGGTGGCCCTCTGCCTGCCCTGCGCCAGCAGCTACAAGCAGTCTTTGAAAGCCTCCGCCCTGGCCACGTCTCCCCCACTGCCATCCCCAGCGGAGCTCACACCAAGTCTGACACTCAAAACCCGCTTGACCAACACGCTCAGCGGGGCAACACAGGGGCTCCCAACCCACCACGACTGAATTCCTTCAGCCGGGCAGTACAATGGGAGGTCAAACCCACCCCGCTGATCCATCACTGGGAGTACAATGGCTCCCAACCCACCCGCCCAGATCTGTGTCAATCCGGCGAACAACTGGCTCCCAACCAAACAACACACCCAGATCCGTCAGCTGGGCAGGGCAGTGGGAGGCAGACACCGCCGCAGCCGTCGGAAAACTGCCTTGTTGTCTGGCCCTAGGCGGGGTGCTATCTGAGCTCCAGCTCTGACCCCTCTCCGTGCACCTCACCACTAGCATTTCAGCACCCCGATGGTGGGGCGGCCAGGAGGGGTGAGGTCAATGACTCTGGTGGCCTTAGGAGGAGAAGGAGGGCAGGAAGGGCAAGGGGGGCAAAGGACAAGGGGCCCAGGGGGAGCAGAAGGCAAGGACAAGGGGGGCCAGGCCCTAACCCTGATGGATCTCCGCCTCCCAAGGCTGTGGCCGATTCAATCGCCGGCAGCCCAGATCGCACTCCGGCGAGTCATCCCAGGGGAGGGCGGCAGCAATCAGCTGAGAGGAGAAGCACAGGTGCGGAGGTGGGGGCTTGGGGGCGAGGGGTGGGGGGGCGAAGTAATCTGCGAGAAGAAGCAAAAGGTGCGGTGGTGGATGCGGGGGAGGTGTGGGCGAGGTAGGGGCATCAGCAACTGAGAGGAGGAAGCACAGTGGCGGATGTACGGTGGGGGGGGGAGGGAGAGGGGGGAGGGGGGGGGGGGGGCAGCAGCAATCTGGGAGGAGAAAGCACAAGTGCGGATGGTAGCGGTGGGGGGGTGGGTTGGGAGCCCCAGAGTGCCGACTCCAATCGCCAGATCGCACTCCATGGGAGTCATCCCAGTTGGGGGAGCATTCAGAATCTGAGAGGAGAAGCCACAGGTACGGATGGGGTGGTGGTGGTGGGGGGGGGGGGGGGCAGCAGCAATCTGAGGAGAAGCACAGGTACGGATTGTGGTGGCGTGGGTGGGTGATGGGTGTGGGTGGTGATTGCGGGGGGGGGGGAGGGCAGCAGCAATCGAGAGGGAAAAGCACAGGTACGGGATGGTTGGTGGGTGGGTGGGTTGATGTGGATGGTGTGGTGAGGGCAGCCAGCAATCTCAGAGGAGAAGCACAGGTTACAGTGGTGGCGTGGGAGGTGGTCTGTGGGGGGGGTGAGTGGGGGCAGCCAGCAATCTAGAGGAGAAGCACAGGTTGCGGAGGTGGTGGGTGGGGGATTGTGTGTGTGGGGTGAGTGGGGGGTTGAGGCCAGCAGCAATCTTGAGATGAGAACACAGTGCGATGTGGGTGGCATGTGGGTGTGGCATGTGGGGGAGTGTGGGCTATCAGCAATCTTGGAGAGGGGAGAAGCACAGGTTGCGTGCATGGTGGTGGGGTGAGGGGGTGGGTGGTGATGGGTGGGTGGGTTGGGTGTGTGGTGGGGGGGCAGCAGCAATCTGAGATGACCAAGCACAGGTGCGGGATGGTAGTGTTTGGGTGGGTGGGTGGGATGTGGGGGCGGGAGTGTGGCAAGCAAGCAATCTGAGAGGAGACAGCACAGAGTTGCGGATTGTGCGGGTGGTGGCGTGGGGGTGGGGATGGTGGGGGGGGCAACAGCAATCTGCAGGAGGAGCACAGGTGTTGGAAACAGTGGGTCTGATGTCATATATACCGTGCTGTCCTCTAAATGTACATATGTATATCAGGGGAGGTGGTTGTGAGTGTGCTTTTTTTTGGGGGGGGGGGGGGGGGGGGGCCAGCATCAATGTACAGCGCTCATGGTATATTGCAATCCCTCTACAGGAATAATCTTGGCTGCTTTACCGCCATCAACTCTGCAGCCCCATGAACACACGCACACACACGCTTTGCACACACACGATCCACTCTGTCGTCCCTCTAATATCATCAAACACGCCACCACAGACGATCCCTATCATCACAATTCTCTTCACACACACACACATCATACATCTCAGTCAATATGACAACTCACAAGTGACATCCCCTCCCCGTCGCTTGCTCATTGCTAAAAAGCTATCTCTGACCTAAACCCATTACAATTATCACACTCCGTTGAACGATCCCCCCCCCCCCCCCCCCCCTCCCCCCCCCCCCCCCCCCCCCCCCCCTCCCCCCCCCCCCCCCCCCCCCCAACCCTACCAACAACCAGCCGAAACCAAACCCAATCCAAAACCAACAAACCAAAACCAAAAACCCCCATCCTCCCATGCAGGCACGAGCCAGAGATGACAGAGGGGGACCGGCGCATTGTCTGCCGCCCCCACAGCAGTGCTTCCCTACTTCCAGGCCGGCCCATGGTCCTGGTCCCCTGGGATGCATCCCCTGAGGGGGGGCGCTGGGGCCAAGGCCCCAGTCCAGCTATGGGGCGCTTGACTTCAGCGGCGGGGGCAGGAAGACGGGGGGTCCCTCAGGTGGACTGGCTGATGCTGTGTGGGTGGTGGTACGCTCTCTAGTCCCCCCCGTGCGTCTCAGTTGTCCACTGGGAACCTCACCTGCCAGGTCTGCGTGCCTCTTAGTTGAAGGTCCAGATTACATTGGTCGGGATCCGATACACGCTGCATAGGGAGCCCTCGGGATCAGGGATGGGGTGCAATGAGGGGAGCAGAGTACTCGGGGGGAGTGCATGGGATGGCGGGATGCACGGGGTGGGGATTGCATGGGTGGTGGTGGGATCAGGAGAGTGTGGTGGCATGGGGTGGCGGAGGGATCACACCCCAGAGGAGAGACCAGAGCCCCCCACACCAGTAAGCATGGCTGAAGTACGTCGGCTGCTGCGTCGCAAAGCTGAGCTGCTTCAAACCGGTGTCTACTGCCGCACTGATGCTCTCATTGTGCGAATAGACCAAAGAGTGCAGCAGCTTGCGGAATGCGCCAGTACGAGTCCCACACAAGCTATGAGGCAGCAATGCTGCTGCGTCGAAAGGCTGAGCTGCTGTAAACCAGTGCCTTACAGCCCAAAACAACCGCCGCACAGATGTATGAACGTATGTTACAGTCCAGGGGTGGGCCAAATAGGACAGATGCCCCTCATCGTGCAAATTAAGAAAGTAAATAAACTAATAAATATTAGCATGGCTGCTGCGTCGAAAGGCTGGGCTGCTGCAAATGCCTACATCCCCAAAAAAAACTACCGCACAGATTCCCTCATCGTGCGAATAAAACAAGGGGTAAAAAAACTTATGTATGTAACGTGCGAATGGACCAGAGGGTGCAACAGCTTGCAAGGGTGCTTCGAAAGAGGGGTGAAGTGTGACAGATAACGATCCTCACGTTCCCCTATTGTTCACGATCACCACGTTTCCCCCATTGGTTATAGGTGCTGCCTGGTGAGTTCCCACCAAGCTATACTTGAACTTGGTTACATAGCTTCAGCCAGCAATTTGGCTGCTCTCCGTCTTCAGCAGTAAAATAAAGGATGAGTTTTCCGGCGACCATGCTATACTTGAACTTGGTTACATAGCTTCAGCCAGCAATTTGGCTGCTCGTTGTCTTCGGCAGTAAAATAAAGGATGAGTTCCTACCATGCTGTCCTTGACCTTGAACTTGGTTACATACCTTCAGCCAGCAATTTGGCTGCTCGCCTTCTTCGGCAGTGACTGTTTTTTTAAACCAGGAATTACCGTTTGTTTGCCCTGATAAATTTACACTGAGACATAGGAGAAACTTCTCCGCCATTCTTTCTCAATCCTCGGTGACGTTGGTTTGTGGAAGGGGTCCGACCTCCTACGGTGAAAATCCTGTCAAAGGAACAAATAAGGCCAAATTACATGCCAAACTATTTTACATCCCGGTATTCACGTCATGCATTATTGCATGTTTGACACATATTCTATGGTAGTCTCAGGCAAACTTTGACTTGGTAAGATGAAATTCATTTCATGTAATTATGTTATACCGGTACGGATATAAAGTACTCAGAGAATGGGGAATTGCTTGTTGAGAAACTATTCATCGGACCTGAGTTGGTTGATAAAGGGTGGTGCCTGGTTGGTTGGCCCTAGTGAAAGCAAACGTCTTGCCCCCCTCATATCAACCTCTCGCCTCGTAATACGGTGTACTATTATGTGTTTACTTTATTTATTTGGTTGATAAAGACTCCAGGGTGAGGATGCTCATGAATCCCGAATTCTTTGAAGGATGGAAACACTTCATAAAACGTAAAATGCGGAAATAACCACAAAATCAAATTATCATTGCAGCACGAACTCAGACCCCCCGTTGGTAATACGATTGTTTGGGAATTCAGTTCATCAGATCCTTTTATTTTTAGCCCCTCCTGATACCGGTACTTGAACTTGGTTACATAGCTTCAGCCAGCAATTTGGGCTTTTCTTTGTAGGCCCGTCCTGATACTTGAACTTGGTTACATAGCTTCAGCCAGCAATTTGGCTGACTTTCTTTGTAGCAGGTTTACCTCCTGGCGCTTTCTTTGTATACTTGAACTTGCCGTTACATAGCTTCAGCCAGCAATTTGGCTGCTTTCTTTGGTAGCCCCTCCTGATACTTTGAACTTGGTTACATAGCTTCAGCCAGCAATTTGGCTGCTTTCTTTGTAGCCCCTCCTATACTTGAACTTGGTTTACATAGCTTCAGCCAGCCAATTGGCCTGCTTTCTTTGTAGCCCCTCCTGATACTTTTTGAACTTGGTTACATAGCTTCAGCCAGCAATTTGGCTGCTTTCTTTGTAAGCCCTCCTGATACTTGAACTTGGTTACATAGCTTCAGCCAGCAATTTGGCTGCTTTTCTTTGTTAGCCCCTCCTGATACTTGAACTTGGTTACATAGCTTCAGCCAGCAAATTTGGCTGCTTTCTTTGTAGCCCTCCTGATACTTGAACTTGGTTACATAGCTTCAGCCAGCAATTTGGCTGCTTTCTTTGTAGCCCCTCCTGATACTTGAACTTGGTACATAGCTTTCAGCCAGCAATTTGGCTGCTTTCTTTGAGCCCTCCTGATACTTGAGCTTGGTTACATAGCTTCAGCCAGCAATTTGGCTGCTTTCCCTTGTTGCCCCTTCTGATACCATGGTGGGGCAAGTCCCTTCAGCCCTATTCGGCTATACCAGGACTTTTTTTGTGTGAAAGGATTTTCACCCCAGGAGGTGGGTCTTTACTGTAGCAACATACCGTACGGTGACTACTTGCTAGCTCCGGCTAACGCTGTTGGTGTCCTTAATTTCACGTCCTATGAGTGACTGCATTACACGGAGTGTAACAATTTCAATTTTAATTTCACAACATTCCGTACGTTACATACGTGCATAACTGCATACATGGCTCCAGCCAGCAAATTCGAGGGGCTCTCCGTCTTCAGCAATAAATTGCGTCCTATTCGTTTGTTTGAGTGGCAGCGCCATTCGAACTGAATCCTCGGCTGTGTCGCTGGTTTGTGTCGGGAGACCCACCTCCTGGGCTGTGAAAAACCTTTCATAGCCTATCACAACTAAAAAAATAACCACGGTTGTTAAACACGAGCGCGTCTTTCGTGTTAACATGCACACTCCAGAGGGGTGAGCGCGTGTTTTGGCGAAGCCCCCCCCTTCTGGGGGGCGGGAGCCCCAGGTTTACCCCCAGGGCCAGGGTTACGCCCGTTGTTACCGTTTGTGCGACCGACCGAATCCGACCGAAAAATGGAAACCTAACACGTCAGTCCTAACTGTCTCACAACTAACTGGCTTCGGCCAGCTCCATTCATTGCCACCTTCCGTTCCGTTGCCTACAGACTCCGTCATATTTCCGTCGCAAGCATAGGACTTATTACGCACACTTCCTCAGGACCCCCTAGTGCGTGTCGCACACACATTTTTGACAGATTTGTTCAGATTTTGACTGAGACGTGCGTGTTTTTCACAGATTTTGACAGGGTCGTGCAGGGGCCTGGGGACGTGCGTGTTTACACGCTAATAATGACAGGGAAGTGCGTGATAATGTCACCAGATTTTCAAAAGGGGGTTATTTGCGCTAGCACGAAGCTAACAATACAAAATAACGCTTGAGGGTTCGTGTGGGACGTGCGGGGCCGTGTGGGCCCGGCAGTTAGGCCCCCACGCCGACGTCCGGAAAATATCGTACCGCAACTGTACGTCACTCTGTCAGAGTGACAGCTGACAAGCTGTTTATATCTTCTGACTCCAAATTGCGGCTGGTTTTCTTCTTCAGATCTTGAAAGTGCCTACGTCTTCTCCTTTCCACAGTCATCGTCGCCCCTATTATTATATTAAGTTCAAGGGTTTCTTTGCCCGCAAAAAATGCGATGGATCCATGGGTTCTGAATCCCCATACCATCCCCATGGATCCATCGCATTTTTGCGGGAAGAATAAGTTCAAGGGTTTCCTTGAACTAAACAAGGGCGACGATGACTTTGGCAAGGAGAATACGGTTAGGCAGGATAAACAAGAGCTGAAAGAACCGAGTGCGGTTTCATCGCTGTTGGCAGCAGCGGCCCTCCTGCTTCACCAGTTCATCGCCTACGGTGAGTGACTGTATACATTATTAACATTTGGAGTGCCGCCCAGTGCCGCCCCTCCTTTTTTTTGTGCCTCGTAATACGGTTGTACTATTATTTTTACTATTATTTTTACTATTATTTTTTAGTGCCTCGTAATACGGTGTACTATTATGTGTTTACTTTATTTATTTGGTTGATAAAGACTCCAGGGTGAGGATGCTCATGAATCCCGAATTCTTTGAAGGATGGAAACACTTTATAAAACGTAAAATGCGGAAATAACCACAAAATCAAATTATCATTGCAGCACGAACTCAAGACCCCCCCGTTGTAATACGATGTTTGGGAATTCAGTTCATCAGATCCTTTTATTTTTAGCCCTCCTGATACCGGTACTTTGAACTTGGTTACATAGCTTCAGCCAGCAATTGGCTGCTTTCTTTGTAGCCCTTCCTGAATTCCTGATACTTGAACTTGGTTACATAGCTTCAGCCAGCAATTTGGCTGCTTTCTTTGTAGCCCCTCCTGATACTTGAACTTGGTTACATAGCTTCAGCCAGCAATTTGGCTGCTTTCTTTGTAGCCCCTACCTGATACTTGAACTTGGTTAAAATAGCTTCAGCCAGCAATTTGGCGCTTCTTTGTAGCCCCCTCCGATACTTGAACTTGGTTTTACATAGCTTCAGCAGCAATTTGGCTGCTTTCTTTGTAGCCCCTCCTGATACTTGAACTTGTTACATAGCTTCAGCCAGCAATTTGGCTGCTTTCTTTGTAGCCCCTCCTGATACTTGAACTTGGTTACATAGCTTCAGCCAGCAATTTGGCTGCTTTCTTTGTAGCCCCCTGATACTTGAACTTGGTTACATAGCTTCAGCCAGCAATTTGGCTGCTTTCTTTGTAGCCCCTCCTGATACTTGAACTTGGTTACATAGCTTCAGCCAGCAATTTGGCTGCTTTCTTTGTAGCCCCTCCTGATACTTGAACTTGGTTACATAGCTTCAGCCAGCAATTTGGGCTGCTTTCTTTGTAGCCCCTCCTGATACTTGAACTTGGTTACATAGCTTCAGCCAGCAATTTGGCTGCTTTCTTTGTAGCCCCTCCTGATACTTGAACTTGGTTACATAGCTTCAGCCAGCAATTTGGCTGCTTTCCTTGTTGCCCCTTCTGATACCATGGTGGGGCAAGTCCCTTCAGCCTATTTGGCTATACCAGGACTTTTTTTGTGTGAAAGGATTTTCACCCCAGGAGGTGGGTCTTTACTGTAGCAACATACCGTACGGTGACTACTGCTAGCTCCGGCTAACGCTGTGGTGTCCTTAATTTCACGTCCTATGAGTGACTGCATTACACGGATGTAACAATTTCAATTTTAATTTCACAACATTCCGTACGTTACATACGTGCATAACTGCATACATGGCTCCAGCCAGCAAATTCGAGGCTCTCCGTCTTCAGCAATAAATGCGTCTATTCGTTTGTTTGAGTGGCAGCGCCATTCAAACTGAATCCTCGGTGTCGCTGGTTTGTGTCGGGAGACCCACCTCCTGGGCTGAAAAACCTTTCATAGCCTATCACAACTAAAAAAATAACCACGGTTGTTAAACACGAGCGCGTCTTCGTGTTAACATGCACACTCCAGAGGGGTGAGCGCGTGTTTTGGCGAAGCCCCCCCCTTCTGGGGGGCGGGAGCCCCCAGGTTTATCCCCAGGGCCAGGGTTACCCCGTTGTCCGTTTGTGCGACCGACCGACCGACCGAAAAATGGAAACCTAACACGTCAGCCTAACTGTCTCACAACTAACTGGCTTCGGCCAGCTCCATCATAGCCACCTTCCGTTCCGTTGCCTACAGACTCCGTCAATTTCCGTCGCAAGCATAGGACTTATTACGCACACTTCCTCAGACCCCCTAGTGCGTGTCGCACACACATTTTGACAGATTTGTTCAGATTTTGACTGAGACGTGCGTGTTTTCACAGATTTTGACAGGGTCGTGCAGGGGCCTGGGGACGTGCGTGTTTACACGCTAATAATGACAGGGAAGTGCGTGATAATGTTCACCAGATTTTCAAAAGGGGTTATTTGCGCTAGCACGAGCTAACAATACAAATAACGCTTTGAGGGTTCGTGTGGGACGTGCGGGCCGTGTGGGCCCGGCAGTTAGGCCCCACGCCGACGTCCGGAAATATCGTACCGCAACTGTACGTCACTCTGTCAGAGTGACAGCTGACAAGCTGTTTATATCTTCTGACTCCAAATTGCGGCTGGTTTTCTTCTTCAGATCTGAAAGTGCCTACGTCTTCTCCTTTCCACAGTCATCGTCGCCCCTATTATTATATAAGTTCAAGGGTTTCTTTGCCCGCAAAAAATGCGATGGATCCATGGGTTCTGAAATCCCCATACCATCCCATGGATCCATCGCATTTTTGCGGGAAGAATAAGTTCAAGGGTTTCCTTGAACTAAACAAGGGCGACGATGACTTTGGCAAGGAGAATACGGTAGGCAGGATAAACAAGAGCTGAAGAACCGAGTGCGGTTTCATCGCTGTTGGCAGCAGCGGCCCTCCTGCTTCACCAGTTCATCGCTACGGTGAGTGACTGTATACATTATTAACATTTGGAGTGCCGCCCCAGTGCCGCCCCTCCTTTTTTTTGTGCCTCGTAATACGGTGTACTATTATTTTTACTATTATTTTTACTATTATTTTTTAGTGCCTCGTAATACGGTGTACTATTATGTGTTTACTTTATTTATTTGGTTGATAAAGACTCCAGGGTGAGGATGCTCATGAATCCCGAATTCTTTGAAGGATGGAAACACTTTATAAAACGTAAAATGCGGAAATAACCACAAAATCAAATTATCATTGCAGCACGAACTCAGACCCCCCGTTGGTAATACGATTGTTTGGGAATTCAGTTCATCAGATCCTTTTATTTTTAGCCCCTCCTGATACCGGTACTTGAACTTGGTTACATAGCTTCAGCCAGCAATTTGGCTGCTTTCTTTGTAGCCCTTCCTGAATTCCTGATACTTGAACTTGGTTACATAGCTTCAGCCAGCAATTTGGCTGCTTTCTTTGTAGCCCCTCCTGATACTTGAACTTGGTTACATAGCTTCAGCCAGCAATTTGGCTGCTTTCTTTGTAGCCCCTCCTGATACTTGAACTTGGTTAAATAGCTTCAGCCAGCAATTTGGCTGCTTTCTTTGTAGCCCCTCCTGATACTTGAACTTGGTTACATAGCTTCAGCCAGCAATTTGGCTGCTTTCTTTGTAGCCCCTCCTGATACTTGAACTTGGTTACATAGCTTCAGCCAGCAATTTGGCTGCTTTCTTTGTAGCCCCTCCTGATACTTGAACTTGGTTACATAGCTTCAGCCAGCAATTTGGCTGCTTTCTTTGTAGCCCCTCCTGATACTTGAACTTGGTTACATAGCTTCAGCCAGCAATTTGGCTGCTTTCTTTGTAGCCCCTCCTGATACTTGAACTTGGTTACATAGCTTCAGCCAGCAATTTGGCTGCTTTCTTTGTAGCCCCTCCTGATACTTGAACTTGGTTACATAGCTTCAGCCAGCAATTTGGCTGCTTTCTTTGTAGCCCCTCCTGATACTTGAACTTGGTTACATAGCTTCAGCCAGCAATTTGGCTGCTTTCTTTGTAGCCCCTCCTGATACTTGAACTTGGTTACATAGCTTCAGCCAGCAATTTGGCTGCTTTCCTTGTTGCCCCTTCTGATACCATGGTGGGGCAAGTCCCTTCAGCCTATTTGGCTATACCAGGACTTTTTTGTGTGAAAGGATTTTCACCCCAGGAGGTGGGTCTTTACTGTAGCAACATACCGTACGGTGACTACTGCTAGCTCCGGCTAACGCTGTGGTGTCCTTAATTTCACGTCCTATGAGTGACTGCATTACACGGATGTAACAATTTCAATTTTAATTTCACAACATTCCGTACGTTACATACGTGCATAACTGCATACATGGCTCCAGCCAGCAAATTCGAGGCTCTCCGTCTTCAGCAATAAATGCGTCTATTCGTTTGTTTGAGTGGCAGCGCCATTCGAACTGAATCCTCGGTGTCGCTGGTTTGTGTCGGGAGACCCACCTCCTGGGCTGAAAAACCTTTCATAGCCTATCACAACTAAAAAAATAACCACGGTTGTTAAACACGAGCGCGTCTTCGTGTTAACATGCACACTCCAGAGGGGTGAGCGCGTGTTTTGGCGAAGCCCCCCCCTTCTGGGGGGCGGGAGCCCCCAGGTTTACCCCCAGGGCCAGGGTTACCCCGTTGTCCGTTTGTGCGACCGACCGACCGACCGAAAAATGGAAACCTAACACGTCAGCCTAACTGTCTCACAACTAACTGGCTTCGGCCAGCTCCATCATTGCCACCTTCCGTTCCGTTGCCTACAGACTCCGTCAATTTCCGTCGCAAGCATAGGACTTATTACGCACACTTCCTCAGACCCCCTAGTGCGTGTCGCACACACATTTTGACAGATTTGTTCAGATTTTGACTGAGACGTGCGTGTTTTCACAGATTTTGACAGGGTCGTGCAGGGGCCTGGGGACGTGCGTGTTTACACGCTAATAATGACAGGGAAGTGCGTGATAATGTCACCAGATTTTCAAAAGGGGGTTATTTGCGCTAGCACGAGCTAACAATACAAATAACGCTTGAGGGTTCGTGTGGGACGTGCGGGGCCGTGTGGGCCCGGCAGTTAGGCCCCACGCCGACGTCCGGAAATATCGTACCGCAACTGTACGTCACTCTGTCAGAGTGACAGCTGACAAGCTGTTTATATCTTCTGACTCCAAATTGCGGCTGGTTTTCTTCTTCAGATCTGAAAGTGCCTACGTCTTCTCCTTTCCACAGTCATCGTCGCCCCTATTATTATATAAGTTCAAGGGTTTCTTTGCCCGCAAAAAATGCGATGGATCCATGGGTTCTGAATCCCCATACCATCCCCATGGATCCATCGCATTTTTGCGGGAAGAATAAGTTCAAGGGTTTCCTTGAACTAAACAAGGGCGACGATGACTTTGGCAAGGAGAATACGGTAGGCAGGATAAACAAGAGCTGAAGAACCGAGTGCGGTTTCATCGCTGTTGGCAGCAGCGGCCCTCCTGCTTCACCAGTTCATCGCTACGGTGAGTGACTGTATACATTATTAACATTTGGAGTGCCGCCCCAGTGCCGCCCCCCCTTTTTTTTGTTGTTGGACAGGAGTGAAAAACTGCAAACGCCATGCCTAGAAAACATGAGGGCTGACCCCCCCACCCCACTCCATCCACCCCACCCCACACCATCCCCACACCACCCCACTAAATTAAAATACCCATAAAAAATACTTAGATATGAATTCGGGAGGTTGGTTAGCCATACGGCGCACACAATGGCGTCCTCTGATTTTCAGTGCCGGGATTGCATGATGGTTAAAAAGCAGCTATGGGGGGTAGATAATTATTGCACGAGGCCCCAAGTGGTGCCAATATAGTGACCTTGCCAAGGACTAATCATGGGTGGTCTCATAATTTAATTTAACTTATTCGATTTAATTTGATTTACTTTGATTTTAATTGGAATTAATTTGATTTAATAACACTAAATCATATCGAATTTGATTTAATTGCAGAAGGCTATACTTTGGTGTGGCAGTCTGAATTATTCATATGTGGTAGGTGCGTACGATATCATGATTACAACCTGATTCGAAGTATGCGCGGTATACCGGCGCGAATAGATGTATTGGCGTGAAGCCGGTAGATCCGGGTAGACCTATCGATACCCCTTGTCCAACGCCCCCTGGTCACGATATATCTACATCGATGTATCTCGGCCGTTCGCATTGTCGACTCTTGCTGAAACTCGCAATTCTCGTTCCCTTCATGCGTTCCTCTTCAAATGTGTTAATCAACACATTTCAAATTCTTTACTGCCCGGTACTGAGTCTCCGCTGAAAAGCGCAATTCCATCCACAACAACTCGCGAAGCTTCCGCGCTCCCTCCAGAACAGGTTGATAGCGCCTACTAAATGATCCACCTAATCCAAGTCGCAAAGCTGTATCTGAGCGAGAAGCAAGGGCTCTGAGGCGATTCCGCAGGAAGTGTCTGCACTCAGGTTGGTGTGATGTCACAGTGTGGGTGTCACCCTTACTAGTGGAAGTCAGATCACCTACATACTTGGTTGGCAGGCTGCCCACTAACATCAGCACAATCATGGGACAGAACCATACAGCCTTGCCTCCATACATACCAGGCCCATGAAGCCCAGCACCGCTCAATTCAATCGTACATCGCCCGCGCTATCAAGTGATATTATATTTGTCTGAGATTTGCACAGCCACATGTTACAATTGTTTTTGATTGTTTATATGTACATCACATGAAACCCTACTAGTCTACCACCCTAGCGAAGCGATCGCGGCATGATGAAATTATCATTGTAGCACAAACTCAGGGCCCCCGTTGGTTAAACAACTGTTTGGGGCTCAGTTCATTAGTGCTTTTTATTTTTAAGCCCTTCCTATGCGGTTGGGCAAGTCCCTTAAGCCTATTTGGCCTACCCCTGGACTGTAACATACATACATACATGATGATGATGGCGATGATGATTAATTGATGATGTATTCAAGCTTCTAGTTTTTTTTCCAGGCAACGCTGGACTGCTCAATGTCTTCCAATTACAAGTCCCCCAGTGCGATACCCAAATAAACCAGGGAGCACACTATGAGTCTATGACACTAAACAAATTATACATTTTGAAGACTTTTACAGGACATGATGTATGCTGAATTTATGATGATGGTGATGATGGGTTAGTATGGAGGCTATTGTGACTGTCTAGAATGTGACCGCTCCGGTAGCAAGTTTCACAAGTGATTATTGAACTTAATAAAACAATTATTTGAAGACAGGTCGACTTAATATGATGCAGCCTACATGGAAAACAAATCCCAGAGTTTTCAGAGTCCTATTTGATAAACTGATATAATAGTTTTGTTTGCTACACATAGATCTATCCTGTATAGATCTATCTGTTTAGGCCTTATATATCTGTTTGCCGCAACCTATATATTTATTATAACATGTCCCCCCTCCCCCCCTGTTCCCCCTCTCCCCCCTCCCCCCTCCGGCCCTCCCCCTCCCTCCTCCCCCTTCCCCCCTCCCCCTCCCCTCCCTCTCCCCCTGTTGGTGTCGGTTGTAGGACGATGAGATGGTTCTCATATTGGTGTTGGTGGTAGTATGTTGGTGGTGGTGGTGGAGGGTGGTTGGATTGTGCTGTTGGTGTTGGTTGTAGGATGTGTTGGGAAGATAGTTCATCTGCTAGGAACTTTGAACTTGATTGCTCAATCTTTCCTGATTATTTACCCATGGATTGGTTAAAACTTATCTGTCCCCACCTCCTTTAATCTTTGCAGCTGAAGATCTAGCCCCTCAGAAGAACAAGGGCGTGACCTCCCTTGGGGATGGGGATCCCCACTGTCACTAGGGCTTGTTGTCACCTCGAGCTGCTGTGGTGGCAGGTCTTGTGGACTTCGGGTTCCGACTCTGACTAGTAAGTGTGCGGTGTGTCTAACCTTGTTGCTGCCCTGGTGGCTGTTCTTGCGGAATTCGTGTCTCATATACCGCGCTTTGGTACACAGTTGCGCCGTTGCCTCATCATGGCTTGTTCACCCTCAGGCGATGTGACTGCCTTATCAGTGCCGCTGCCTTATCCCTCGAGGTGACTGGACTGCCGAATCCAAACGTCAGCTGGTGCGGGGCGCAGGTTGTCTTAAACCTGCCTGGAAGATGAGTTGACGTGACTGCCCCTACAGCTTGTCTGAAATCTGCCTCGGAGACGATGTGACTGCCTTTGCTAGTTGAGTGAGCTGCCTGCCATATCCAAGCGTCAGCTGGTGCGGGGCACGCGCAATTTTGCAGGCTGAAACCTTAGGGCCAGCAGCGCATTCATTTTGCTCGCCCGTTTTGCTCCTCCGATTTGCTCCTCCGGCAATACACCTGATGTACTGAAAGTCGCTACCCATTCAGGGTCGGTAACAAGGCAGCCAAAAAATAACCTATACAATACGATATGTCTATAGAAAATAACCTCATATACATATAAAATAACCTATAAAATATTATATATATATATATATATACGCACACGCACAATTATATGATATATAGATACAACTTTATGATGTATATAAATAAAATAAGCTTTTGCTCTGCTCCCCATACTCTTAACACACCCCTCCACACCATGCCCCTCCACCAACACCAACACCAACTACCCCTCTCACACATCAGGTGGTGAAGCTTGCAGAGCAGCTGGCGGTTGTGTACAAGGAGCAGCAGAGCATTGAGGCTGGGCTGGATGGTCATGCCCCCCCACCCCCCCCACCCCCACCCCACCCCAGCCCCCCACCCCACACACACGCCCCACTCACACACACACACACAACACACACACACACACACACCACAACATGTTTTGCTTTGTGGGTGCTTTTCTTTTTGTTTAAAGCATAGAGTCTTATACACCCTCGCGGTGTCAAGTAGACTTTAACATGTAATGTAATGTAATGCCCCTCCACCAACAACAATCACCACCATTCCACACCAGGTGTTGAAGCTTGCATAGCAGATCGTGGTGGCTTTGCGTCTGTGGCAGAATATGAACAGACTATGGATGAGTTGGGCAAGGTGAGGAGTGTGTGTGCGTTTGTGTTTGTGTGTGTGTGTTTGTGTGTGTGTGTGTGTGTTTGTGAAGTCGAAGTGCATGCATTTATACTATATTATCATCAATTATGTTTATTAAATTGGTGGTAATATGTTGGTGGTGGTTGTGGAGGGTGGTTGGATGGTGCTGTTGGTGTTGGTTGTAGGACGATGGGATGTTTGTCGTAGTGGTGTTTGTGGTAGGATGGTGGTGGTGGTGGTGCTAGCCGTAGTGTGCTGGGATGTTGGTGGTGCTGACCGTATTTTGGTGGGATGGTGTTAGTGGTGTTGATGGTATGATGCTGGTGGTGCTGGCTGTAGTGTGGTGGCATGTTTTTGTTGTAGGTGGTTGTAGGATGGTGCGTGGTGGTGCTGGCCGCACTAAGTGTGGTGGGAAGGTGTTTTTGGTATTGGTGGTAGGATGGAGGTGGTGCTGGCCGTAGTGTGGTGTTTTTGTGTTGTTGGTCTTGGTCGTAGCACGGTGGTGGTGCCCTCTGTATTGTGATGGGATGGTGTTGTTGGTGTTGGTGGTAGGATGATGGTGGTGCTGGTAGTATATATGTAGTGTGCGTGGTGGGATGGTGTTGGTAGGTGGTGTTGGTAGGTGGTGGTGGTGCTAGCCGTAGTGTAGTGGGATGGTGTTGGTGGTAGGCCTACGAGGATGGTGTTGGTGCCAGGAGTAGTGTGCGTGGTGTGATTGGTGTTGTTACTGTTGTTGGTGTGATGATGGTGGTGCTGGCCAAAGTGTGGTGGGATGGTGTTGTTCTTGTTGGTGGTGTGATGATGATGGTGCTGGCCGCCGTAGTGTGGTGGAATGGTGTTGTCGGTGTTGATTGGTAGGATGGTGATGTTGCTGGCCGGAGTTTGGTGGGATGGTGTTGCTAGTTTTGATTGGTGGTGGGATGGTGGTGGTGCTGCATTAAGTGTGCGTTGTGGATGGTGTTGGTAGGTGGTGTTGGTGGTAGGATGGTGGAGGTTATGGCCGTAGTTTGGTGGGATTGTGTTGATGGTGTTGATTGGTGGTAGGATGATGGTGGTGCTTGCCGTAGTGTGGTGGGATGGTGTTGGTGGTGTTAGTGATGTGATGATGGTGGTGCTTGCGGTAGTGTGGTGGGATGGTGTTGGTGGTGTTGGTGGTAGGATGGTAGTGGTATTGGCAGAAGTGGGCATGATGGGATGGTGTTGTTGGTGTTGGGTGGTAGGATGGTGGTGGCGCTGGCCGAAGTGTGGTGGGATGGTGTTGGTGGTGTTGGTGGTAGGATGGTGGTGGTGGTGGCATTAGTAGCGTGCGCGCTTTGTGGGATGGTGTTGGTGGTGTTGTTAGTAGGATGATGGTGTTGTTGTTGGTAGGATGATGGTGGTGCTGGCTGTAGTGTTGTGGGATGGTGTTGGTGGTAGGATGGTGGTGGTGCTGGCCTAGTGTGGAGGGATGGTGTTGGTGGTGTTGGTGGTAGTAGGTTGGTGGTGCTTGCATTAGCATTGCCTCTCTGTTGAGGGCATGGGTCGGGGGGCATCGCAGTCGAGTGGATGCCCTCCTTCACATACCACCCCTTCACCTTTGGGATCTGAGGAAAGTGCGTG
>JAJSRW010000368.1:22500-25357 GCA_022414725.1 Microglena sp. YARC
GAGAATGATGATGATATTGATGATATTGATAATGATCATTGAATGATGTTGATGATGTTGATATTTGATGATATTGATGAATATTGATGATGATGATGATATTGATGATGATGATGATGATGATGATGATGATGATCGATGATGATATTTGTGATGATGATGATGATGATATGCATATGATGATGATGATGATGATGATGATGATGATGATGATGATATTGATGATGATGATATATGATGATATTGGATGATATGATGATGTTGATGATAAGATGATGCTGATATTGATGATGATGATGATATTGGATGATATTGATGATGATAAATATTGTTTGATGATGAAAAGATGAATATTGATGGATGGATGATATTGAAAGATGATGATGATATTGTTGAGACCGTGATGATGATTGATGATAATGATGATGATGAGGGATGATGAATGATGGATGATGATGATGATGATGATGATGATGATGATGAGATGATGATGATGATTATTGTGATGATTGATCGTGTGATTGGATGATTGATGATGATGATGATAGATGATGAGTGATATTGTGTGTATGATGATTGATGTATGATTGATGATGATTGATGATGATATTGATGATGTATATTGTTGATGATGATTGAATGATGTTGATGATCGTGATGGTTGATGAGGCGTGTTGATGATGATTGATGTTGATGTGTGATGAATGATGAATATGATGCAATTGATGATGATGATGATGATGATGTGTATTGTTGAATATGATGATGATGATGATGAGCTTGGTAATTGATGATGATGATGATGATGATGATGAATGATTGATGATGAGCGGATTGTAGGAGGTGCTGATGATGTGGGAAGTGGGATGTATGAGTGAATGTGATGATGTTGTGAGATCGTATGATTGAAGCGAGGATTGGAATTGATATTGGATAGATGATGATGATGATGGAGATGAGTGTGAGTGATGAATGGACTGCGGATGAGATATGAAGTGGGTGTGATGAATGGAGTGGATGATGTGATGAGTGGAGATCGATGACTGAGATGATTTGATGATTCTGATGAAGAATGATATTGGATGATGGAGTGGTGATCTGAGTGATTTGTCGATCGATGCATAGATGATGTGGATGATGATGAATATGAATGATATGATGAGTGATGATAGGATGGATTGATGATGAGTGCTGATGATGATGATGTCATGATGATGATGATGATGATTGGATGATGATGATGGAGGGATGTATGATACGATGAGATAATAGATAGATGAGGGTGTGTATGCATGTATGGCATTGATAGATGTTGATGGGATGCGAGTGGTGATGAGATGCGCGGTGGATGCTCGAGTTCGGAATGATGGCACTGATGATCGATAGGATGATAGAGATTGATGTGAGATGATGCGATGATGAGGTGCTGATGGAGAGTATGGTGTATGTATGAGACTGATGATTGATGATGGATGATGAATGAGTGATCTGATCGGATGATGTGATGAAATGATGATATGATGATGATGATGATCGATTGGATTGTAGTGATTCGATGGGGATACTGCTGTAGTTGAATGACTGGAGTGGTATGAGATGAGATGGAGGTGATGATCGGGATAGTGATGTAGGATAGATTAGATAAGTTGATGATTGAGCGATGTCGAGAGTGAGTCTGAGGTGATGAGCGTTGGACTGATGATTGATTATGGATGAATGGATGATGGATAGGATGGGATGATGATGAGAGTGATACTGACGTGATGAGATGATGATGATGAGTGATGAATGAATGTACTGATGAGGATGATGATGGAGTGAGGAGTGATGATGATTTGGCAGTTGATGATGAGGATAGGAATGGATCGGATTGACGATGGTGATGGAATGATGGATGGATGAGTGACGATGGATGCTATGGTTTCAGAGTGGTGATGATGGCTGATGATAGATGATTGTTGATGGATTGATGAGTGATGGAGTGATGATTGAGGATAAGTGAGTGATATGAAGAGTGATAGAGGATTGACTGAGATGATGGATGATGTGATGATGATGATCGATGATTGATGAATGATGAGTGATGATGATGATGGATGTGATGATGATGATTCCAGCGTGAGTGATGATGATGGATGGATTGGAGTATTGAGTGATGGAGTAATTGATGGATGGAGTGGATGGAAGTGAGATGCGATAGATGGATGATGATTGGATGGAGATGAGGTGGATGATGGAGGTTGAGAGTGGGATGAGTTGGATGTTGATGATGTTGATGAATATTGATGATTGATGATGATGATTTGAATGATATTGGTGATGATGATTGAGTGACGTAGATGATGGAAAGTGTGAGTGATAGGATGATGATGATGATGATCGATGACTGATGATGATGATGATGATGATTCGAGTGATGATATTGTTGGGTGTAGCAATGATGTAAGATGTAGTATTGAGGATGAGGATGATGATAGTATTGATGAATGATGAGTGGATGGATTATTGTTGATGATGATGATGATGATGATGATGAGTAGTGATTGATGATGAGTGATGATGATGGATGATGGATGATGGATGAATGATGATAATGTATGCGATGAAGATGGAGTGATGTATGATGATGATGGTATTGATGGAATTTGAGTTATGATGATGAGAGGATCGAGGTTGAGTAGATGTTGCATGAGGATCGATGTGATGAATTGAGTGCGATAGGTTGATGAGTGATGATGGATGATGATGGATGATGAATGATAGAGTGAGGTGGACTGGATGGATTGGCAGGAGATCAGGGATATATAGTTCGAGTGATGATGATGATAGTTTGTGTTGAGTGAAGTGAGATGAGCTG
>JAJSRW010000767.1:0-39154 GCA_022414725.1 Microglena sp. YARC
AGAGAGTTAATTGAAGGCAGTCACCAGTGTATACGGTATCGACATATTGTCCGATGCAAAATGCTCATTGTCTGACTAAAGTAAAGTACCTAATTTGCGACCTTCATGCTCTCGCCATGCATAATATTGGAAGGAAGGATCAGCATGCACCCCTTTGTGTCTTACTCACCCATGATGCGCGTCTTCAAAACTTCACCTCCAGCGGTTTCTTCGATGTGAAAGTGTCGTGCCTGTGGAATGTTTGTCTGTCTTGTTGTCCATCGGCAAATCAATGGAGACGTGCAAGAATAGTCTGGAAAAGTTCAGAAAGTACCTCTGCGGATGTCATATCGTCTCCATACCAATGGAAATCTGGTAGACGTGCATTGCCTGGTCAAGACGAAGTGCCTCAACTGCCGGTTGAAAAAAGTGGTTGTAGTTTGGCCCTGTACTTGACTGGCAGTCGTCGACACTGGCAAAGTGGCTGCCAATGCTTTATCTTTACGTGCCACCAATGTTCGCCCAGTTTGCGCACACAGCTGGATAGGGTCGAGGGCGAATCATTGACTTCTTCTGGGTCGCGGATGACAGCTGCTTGCTTTGAAAGCGAATGTAAGAAATCAAAGGGCGTGATATCTTAATTTTTTCCTCCACGTCTCGACCCTTTAGCAAAACAACCACTGGTGCGGCATTGGACTCCCCGAACTCCTCCACAAGGGATGTCATTGCAAGCATTGAACGCAATCCTCAACGTTTGCCGTGGGTTGTTGTCATAAACGCCTTCCACCACGGCTGAGCTTCAAGCTCTGCAGTGCAGTGTGTGTCTGGAAGGGCGCAGTGAGGTTCACCCCACCACCACTACAGTGATGAGTGAGGAGTGGGGTTGGTTAGTGTTGGATGAAGTGGTAAAGAAGAAAAAGGGTGTGGAGTGGTCAATGGGGCAAGGTGTGTAGAGAACTGGGTAGATGAGGAAGGAGAAAGGGGAGGAGTGGGGGGGGGCACGAGACCCATGGGGGGAGCAGACACAGAGGTGCGAAGGGGTAGCGTGTTGTGTTGGAGGGCGCCGTGGTGTGCCGGGGGGCGAGGGGGGGCTGGTGCGTGGTGCGGGGCGGGTGTGGCAGGCGCGGGGGGGCGTGGAGCGCCCTAGGTAATGTACCACAGTAGCCGTATGATTTCAGGTATATTTGACTGTGTATGGTGTGGGGGATGGAGTGTGATGGGCTAGAAGGGATTTAGTTGGAGGTTTATGTGGTATTGGGATGGAGTGGGGGATGCTCACCACCTCACCGTACGGGAGGAGCACCTGATCTGCTGGCACTCAGTCACGGAGCTGTAGTTATAATTGATAAGCATAGCAGTGTATGAGTTGGAGTGCAGTGAATGAATAGAGGGGGGAGGCGGAGAGATGGGGCGAGTGCATGGAGCTCTCCCAACAGCGCTACAAAGTAATGTATTAAATCGTTAAGCGGGTATAGGTTACTATGCTCGCTTAGCACTATGAATCTTGGTGTATAGTCGTGCTAGCTTGTGTGTGTGTGGGGGGGCAGGGTCGGAGGTGTATGGGGTAGTATAAATGTCTATGTGTGGAAAAGTGTGTGTGCTCGGGGGGGGGGAGTTGCCCGGAGAGGCGGGGGGCATTGCATCGTGAGCTCCATGGGGGATGTGTAGTGGGACAGGCGGAGGGAGAGGGCTAGGGCGAAGGAAAGCGCGACGTTCGGCGGAGGAGCGCGTGAGGGCGATAGGGGGGGGGAAATGCTCCCACTCGCAGAGTGTGATTACAAAAGTATATAGGGAGAGGGGATGCAGAGGACACAGCGTGCACACACATAATGTAAATTGTAACTTACGGTTTGACGTTTTACTTGATCTCGTACAGCCTTCACGCTCGTGTCCCCATGAGCGAGCTTCTATGTAGAAACTCTTGTTGCAAAACATCGTAGCCATGGAATCCTGCACGCGCACACCCATTATTGGATTGTTAAGTTCAAACAAACATTTCGTTCTACGGACAGCAACGGTTAGAAAAAATAATTTTGTAAGAGTACCTAGTTGACCACCGTCCTTAGAGACGTTTCCATGTCTGGCTGCTTTGCCATTGCACCTAATTCAATGTAGCACCGTTGTGCCTCCCTGTTGGATTGAGGCTCAGATAAAGTCACTCGGTCGTTTCTTAACAATGTCTCCAGGGACTGTGTACATTTGGTGCATGCACTTGCAACGGCGATACCATGGCCGTCTTCGTCTTGTCCTCGACTGTCTCGTTTTCTTCTTCGCTGTCTACCCTGCTGTGGCGAAATGCAAAGTTGTCGTTCGACTTACAGCGATAGTGAAACCGGATAGAAATCGATAACGACTGACATCCGATCGACATCAAGTTTGTAAGTAGTCCCATCCTGTTCCTGATGTGTAGAGATCCATCTATACACCGCGCAGGCGATGAAATTTATCGGAGAGTGACTGAAGCAAAACATAACATGTTATAGACTGATGCTCGCGATGGTACTACTATGGGATGCAGTCAGGGACCGCTACCGCCGCAATCCAGGAACGGTATCATATCAACTGCTACATGCATCCACCATATTTATAACCATGCCTAAGGAAAGCAATGAAATTAATCTCATCGCAGGCCAATTCACCCATTCTTTATCTCAGCCCTCCTTCTAATAAAACACGCGATTTAACCATCTAACCCGCAACTTTTCACCAGCAAGGAGCAAACACACCGTAGAACTCACCCTCCTGACCTAATAGGGGAGTAGCATCGCAACAAACAGCTAGCTGGGCACAGCGCAGACAGGAGCAGCCAATCGCCGGTTCAGCAAAGACTCGGCTTTCTATTGAGCTGGTGGGAATTGAAAATATCCGACCGCTTAACTTGATTGGGACGCTCCCCAGACGCGTACGGGAGCTGTGCATGCACTGGGCGTGAATGGTGTGGTGTTTTGGTGGGGGCTCCCATACGCGTACGGGAGGAATTTCGAACCAATAAGGGTGAGATAAGGGGGGGGGGTGTGGGTGGCGGCTCCCGCTTCGCGTACGAGACTTGCGCATGCCACTGGGGGGGTGGTGGAGGTCCCGGGCTCCCCCTTCGCGTACGTAGAGCTGTGCATGCACTGGGGGTGTGTGTGAGTGGCGGGCTCCCTTCGCGATACGGTTAGCGCGCTTCGTGCATGCACTGGGGTGAATGTGTGCGGTGTTTGGGGTGGGGGCTCCCATACGCCTAACGGGAGGAATTCGAAGCAATGAGGTGAGATGAAGGGCGGGGGGGGGTGCTGGGTGCGGGCTCCCATGCTGCTACGGGAAGGACTGCGCATTGCACTGGGGGGGCGTTGGTGTGAGGTGCGGGCTCCCCTTCCGTACGGAGGGCTTGCATGCACTGGGGGCTGCGGTTGGAGTGCGGCTCCCTTCGCGTACGGCAGGGCTGTGCATGCCACTGGGGTGAATTGGGTGGGTGTTTGGGGGTGGAGCTCCCATACGCGTTACGGAGAATTTCGAAGCAATGAGGGTGAGTTGAAGGGAGGTGTCTGCTCCCCCACGCGACGGCAGCTGTGCATGCACTGGGGTGCTGGTGCATGTGACGGCCCTCCCCTTTGCGTACGGGAGGAACATGCGCATGGCACTGGGTCTATTGTGTGGGTGTGGGGGGTTGCGGGGCTCCCATTCGCGTACGGAGATTTACATAACAATGTTAGAGTGAGTCTAATTAATTAATTTCAATATCGAACAATATGACTTCCCTTATCCTATTTTATTGACGCAAGCTTCTACTCAAATGGCACCATCGATGCCAAATGACGAGACGCCGGACGCCCGCATGTGACGAATCATTCAACAGTGGAACAAGCAGGTCTAGGAACTAAGGTCTCGCGAGTGCTATTAGGAGCGCCAGCTGCCAAAAACTCATCTGTGACGCCACACATCCTGTATCGGTTTTCTGAACTTGCAAAACCGATGTGTGGGGTCCGAAGCTTTCTGCTACAACTTTACCCGATGATGCACAGCTGAAGGGAAAACATGCATTCAAGAACCCACAATGCCCGTAGGCGATTTGCGCACCTCCGCACAAACTTACACCCCGCAATGCAAAAAATGGTGGTTGCAGGATCCGGTAACCTGTGCAACTGGCCACAGGCCTCCTCGCCACGAGACAGCCGCATGAAACGAGACTGAGTATCCGAGCATTGCGAATCCAACGCTAAACTCCAGGTTTCTGAGAAGTGTCAGCCCAGCAGGAGGGGAACAAGGCAGAGGAGAAGAAGCAGGCACCTGACAGCAGTGAAGTGAATGTTTGATCATACCGTATTGAGTGCCGACAGGTCGAGCTTTGAAACAAAACCTGTACGAGCGACAGTACTGCCAGGTTTGAATATCGTTGGCCTACACAACGTACTGCGCTTTTCAAATATCATTGCTCTTCGGCGATCTTTCCTTTTCGTTTCCTTCACCATTCCTTACTTCCGCAATTGTGACTTGCCAACAGGTTCTGCGGTAAGAGAGAAAGCGACAGGAGGATAGCGAAGCGAGAGGAGCTAACGAGGATGCAACAATCGGGAGGCGGCCAATGGACCACCCGTTCAGGACGAAGGCGTATGCAACCCAGACCTGCCAATGAAGCCATGCGAAAATTTCCGTGCAACGGAGTTCAATTTCGAACTATCTTATTTCACAAACTGTTTTCCGCCATACAACTTCAATGGTCGCGCTAGGGTGCGAGCTTGACAACGTTGCCGATTGCGACCTCCGGGTTGAAGCTTGTCCATGCAGATTCGGAGATTGAACGACCGCGAATCGCGAAATCGGCCAATGCATTCAAACCGAATTATGTCTAGTTCTTTAAGTCGATTGTATGAAAATGAATCATTCTTTTATTTACGTATGGTTATTCATCGTTACGATATTACGCTTACCCAAATATTGTGCCAACCACGTCATGTAGGACATGTGGCGGGACTGGCTCCATTCGCGTACGGGAGAATTCGAAACACTGTGGGTGAGATAAGGAAAGGGGAGGGGTGTCTGCTCCCCCACGCGTAACGGGAGGGCTTGCATCACGGGGTGGTGGTGGGGGGCTCCCCTTCGCGTTACGGGAGGACTGTGCATGCACTGGGTGTATGGTGGGGTGGAGTTGGGGGCGGGGGCTCCATTTCGCGTACGGGCAGAAATTTCGAAACACTGAGCGGGTGAGTTGAAGTGCATGCCACAGTTCCTCCCGTACGCGAAAGGGGAGCCCCCAACCCCACCACCCACCCCCCAGTGCATGCACATCCCTCCCTACGCGTGGGGGAGCAGATACCCCTCCCCCTTCATCTCACCCACAGGTTTCGAAATTCCTCCCCGGACGCGAATGGGAGGACCCCCCCCCCACCCCCCCCCCCCCCCCCCGCCCCCCCCCCCCCCCCCCCACCCCGCCCCCCCCCCACACACACCACACCCAATACCACCCAGTGCCATGCACAGTCCTGCCCGTACTCAAGGGAGCCCCCCACCCCCAACACCACACAAACACCCCAAGTGCATGCCACAGCCCTCCCGTACCTGGAGCAGACACCCCTCCTCCTTCATCTCATTCCCTCAGTGTTTCGAAATTCCTCCCGACGCGAGATGGAGCCCCCCCCCCCCCCCCCCCCTCCCCCCCCGCCCCCCCCCAAAAAAAAAAAACCCCACCAATACAACCCCATTGCATGCACAGTCCTCCCGTACGCCGAAGGGGACCCCCCAACCCAACACCCAACCCCCCTAGTGCATGCACAGCCCTTCCCGTACGTGTGGAGCAGACACCCCTCCCCCTTCATCTCACCCTCAGTGTCTCGAAATTCCTCCCAATACGCGAATGCGAGACCCCCCCCCACACACACACCCACACAAACCACCCACCCAATAGACCCCAGTGCATGCACAGTCCTCCTGTACCGGGAAGGGAGACCCCACCCCCAACATCCACACAATACACCCCATCGATTGCACAGCCCATTCCGTACGCGTGGGAGCAGACACCCCTCCCCCTTCATCTTCACCCGCCAGTGTTTCAAATTCCTCCCGTACGCGTAATGGGAGCCCCCCACCCCCGCCACCCCCCACCCCCAACCCACATACACCCCAGTGCATGCACAGTCCTCTGTACAGCGGAAGGAGCCCCCCACCCCACACCCACCCCCCAGTGCATGCACAGCCCTCCCGTACGCGTGCGGGAGCAGATTACCCCTCCCCCTTCATCTCACCCTCAGTGTCCGAAATTCCTCCGTCACCGAATGGGAACCCCCCCCCCCCCACCCCCCCCCCCACCCCCCCCCCCCCCCCACACAACACAACCCAATACAACCCCAGTGCCGATGCACGTAGTCCTCCCGTACCGGAAAGGCAGCCCCCCCACCCCCAACACCCCACCACAATTACACCCATGCGATGTGCACAGCCCTCCCGTACTGCGTGTGGGGAGCAACACCCTCCTCCTTCATCTTCAACCCTCAGTGTTCGAAAATTCCTCCCGTACCAATGGGAGCCCCCCCCCCCCCCCCCCCCCCAAAAAAAAAACACCCACCCAATACACCCCATTCATGCCAGCATCCTCCCGTCGCAAGGGAGCCCCCACCCAACACCCACCCCCAGGCATTGCACAGCCTCCCGTACGTGGGGCGAGCAAGACAAATAAACAAAACATACATGCTTGCTCAGACCTTTTTGCCGCTACATACAAGTGGCAATTGGATCATTTCAAGAAGAAATGAGTGCGGGCTTGTGGTGTTCATCCTGAAGAAGCTTCTTGATATGCACAACATTGAGGAGGACGGCTTTAAGGCCGAGTTGATATCCCGCTACCTACGTAAGTGTTACAGACGTTTGCTTTTAAAAATACTTACCAAATGTCTCCTTCGCATGTACTGTCTTGGGGGCCCATTTGCGTTGACTTCCAGGTCTCCCCTACGGCAAAGGGGAGCGCGCCTTCAAGCTCTCCCTCAATAATTACCGCGTACTCCTTGTTCGCAGGAATCGATCTCTAGCCTGCCCCGACAAGCCGGACAACCATCACTCAGCTCCGTCAACCAACCAGTTAGTTTAGGGTACCATTGGACGCTGCCGTTTCCAAACAGTGCACAAAGCCTCCGCGTCATGTTCCCACGAGAATTTTGGACAGACGGCGGTGCGAAGGTTTTCCAAAGCCTTATGACAGGCACAGGGCCTGGTTCTCGGTGTCGAGGTAGGACTTACGCCACTACAACGGAGGATGCACTTGAACCTCCTGTACTCAGAGGCTTTTTGATGCCCAACCTGACCATCACGGTGAGTTCAAGAAGAGCAAATGGTTCATCACGTTCCAGACTAACAATCAGGAAGTCAACTGCCAACTGAACTGGTGTTGACTTGTGATCGAGACAGGCAAAAGGTACAAAACTACACACTCCTGACACAGTCACTCGGCAGCGTCACCGACATCAGCATATGACGCAACCAGATATGTGCTACTCCAGCTATCTGGTGGACTGTCGTAAGCTATAATCTGACGATGATGGCCAAGTTTCCTCCAAGCATGAGGTACTGCCTCCTTGCCTATCCCATTGTCGCTCGCAGTTCCAGTAAGCAAGTGCGTTGCTACCATCAAGGAAGCGGTGAGTCCTTGTCCTCACTTGTCAAGAAACGACGTAGTCTGTAGCTTCGGGCTACTCACTTGAGCAAAAGCCAACACAATGCTATATGGGGAGATCAGCGCACTTTCTGGCGACGTTTCAAGAATGTTGGCAAGAAGGGAAAACCTAGTCCTCTCTTCTTCGACCATCTATGAGGCGCGTACATTTGCGTATGAAAATATCTGCTGCCGTCACGAGCGACAACAGGTTCCTTGACCTGGACCACCCGCTTCTTACCTGCTGGCCAGCTCCTCCGGAAGGAGACCGCTAAAGGGTCAGCGCACCATACAACCGTGCATCCAAAGACTTTTCTCTGTGCAACAACCTCATCAAAGGGCGCTTGCTATTCTTGAATTTTTCGGTGCCATTGAGCAAAATTTGCTCCACTTCCTGCCAAGGGAGGTGTGTACTTATTCAAGTGCATGTGTGTGTCACGTTTTCCTACGAAAGTTTAAGGTCGGTATGTATGCTTTAGGTTGCCTTTTGAATGGGTATAGTGTGTCATGCTCCCTTTGCAAAGGGGAGAATTGAACCTACCACTAACCGATAATTTATATTATTTCCTACTATCACGCAGTGCCTGCCAAATTGGTCGACTTAGGTTCATCATCGACCCGGAGCTTGGTGATGACACTGGACCGCTTTGCGACGGTTGGTGAGAAGGCTTGCGCGGGTTGTTTTGATGCCTCAGAAGCTCGGCGAACCTTTGATGTCCAAAACAGAAGTTTGCTGGGCGTGTTCAAGGTGTGATGTACAGCCAACATGCGAGCAAGTGAAAGTACCTTCACTAGGCTTTCGTTGATGCCACCGCTAAAGACGTGCATTCATGTCCCCATTAGCGCGGATTTGGCCTGACTTCAAACCGAGCTTCCAACACAGTTCCATAGTCGGGACTTTCTCCCACTACTCGTGGCACTGTCCGTGACAGCTTTGCGTGATGTGACTCCAAGTAACGGCCTGAAGGTCTTTCCCACCAAGTTGATGCTGACCAAAGAGCGTGTTTGCGGCGCCCCTATATTAGCGGACTGCTCCCATCGGTCCCGGCAGTTGGTACAAGCAGAGATGTTGTCGACGCAATACCATTACCTCATCACTAATACAGCAACTACCTCTACACGCTCACCTCATATATAGTCAACCATTTAGTGCGAGAGTACAGCAACAAAGAACTGGTGATGTGCTTGCCACACTGTAGATGGCTCAGGCATGCTGGCGCATTCTAGAGGGTAGGAGCGTCGTCGTTTTGAGTCTAGTCCCCAGAGCTTGGGTCGCTACATCGGCGTTTGAAGGAGTTTCATCCACGGAGAAAGTCTTGCTCAAACATCACGCCGCCATGCAAGAGGCTGGTTGATGACGCCAGAGTAAGAATCTGGTGCACAAGCTCGTGAAGATGACAATGGAAGAGCTGAGTACCCTCATGCCTGCAAAGCCTAGTGATGACATGCTAGGCCGCAGTGTGGGACAAGCTGAAAGGCCTTAACGTAAAGATCACAGCGATCAAACTCTTTCCAACTATATGACAGATGAGGAATTCAACCATTGGGCAAGGATAGTTGAGAGGTGCACCGACATCGCCCACAGGCACAGGCATTCACGACAACCACGGCCCTCTTGATCACCATTGGAAAGAAAAATGACTGACAGCCAGATGAAGAGCATTTGCTGCCAGGGAATAGGTTGTAAAGCGGCACGTGAAATAATGGATTAAACGTTGTCAGGGTTAGGAATAGGTGATTGTGTTCAGGTGCTAAGGAATAATGTTTGTCGTGTGGTTTAGTGCGTGGAGGTCTCGTAGAGTGCTGCAGCACCAATGTGGGACCTACCCAAATGTGTGTCCTCCACCACCACCGTGAATGGGGCTGTGGAGCAGTGAGGTTGGAAGTATATGATTATAAGGTAATTGAGTTTTGAGGTTATGATTTACGGTTTGGAGATTGCAGGTTATGAGTATGATTACAAGGTAATGGTTATGAGGGTAATTGAGTTAAGAAGTTCTGAGATGCGAGGTTACGAGTACAAATGATTGAGTTACAAGGTAATGACTTATGAGGTTTTGATGTAAGATTCAAGAGATTGCGAGGTTATTAGTTACCGATATTATGAGTTATGAGTTATGAGTTATGAACAAGATTCAATAATTGTCTAGGAATTGTCTCTTTCTCCAAAAACTAGAAAAACAATCTTATGTTTAAAAACATAAGATGATTCTAAGATAGTAAAGGAATTGTCTCTCTTTGTCGAAAAACTAGAAAACAATCTTATGTTCAAAAAACATAAGAAGATTCGAAGAATTCAGCAAAAACTCACAAATCAAGAAAATCATAAGATTCCACAAATTTAGAAGCATCCACAAAATCGGGCCGGGAAGCAGGAACGCCCATTTAATTCACAACAAGAAACGAGGAGTTTGATATCCGGGCTGGACAGCCCCATTACCGGAGGCCATGGCCAAGGTGGCCAAACTACTTTGATCGCATGGCCCCCACCCTGAAGTAGAACTTTGGCAAAGCTTACAAAGGATTTCACCCCCCTCGGTTGCTGGGCAATCGCCAAGCTCTACAAGCTTTGACCAAGACCAGCACACCCGGGAAAGGCTGTCTGCATTGCCCAAACTGAAGCATCCAAGAGAGACGATATGGACAGCACAAGGCATGCTGCTCTGTGTCTCTAAACCACCGACACAGAGGCCAACTGTCATGCCACGCCAGACGCCTGCTTTTCCCGTCACCCAGGACCCCAGTGCACCCAAGGGCAAGAACGGTGAATCCAAGTCTTTCACAGTTTGCACTACATGCAACATCACTGGACAACGGTCCGACACTTGCTACCTGAACAACTCTGGACCCCCAAACCCATCCTGGAGCCCGAAGAACCAGCACGGTACGCCACATCTGGCCAACCACAACAATCCAGCAAAGGCTTCGCTCCACCACCACCTTTGGACCAGCTCAGATCTGGAGTGCCTTACTACCGCTCAGTGCAGGGAGCTGTACAACACAGCCCGCATACACAAATGCGTAACCCCCCTGCACAGCAGTACAGACAGCCACAGACTCCAGTGCAACAGCAATCCTCCCTACCCCCTCAGACCCCCAGGTACAAGGGGAGGAACCCACGACCCTTTCCGGCAGGCAACCCAGGGAACAACAACCAGGGAAGCATGGCAGAAACTGGTGGCGGGTATCAAAGTGGCTACCAAAGGCAACAACCAAGGCACCCAGGTGGATATCAAGCGGGGTTACCAGGGAAACAACCAGGCATCAAGGCAACTACCAAGGGGCAGACAAGAGGCACTAACAACAACAGCATGCAGCAGCACCAACGGCCAGACGTCATGCAATTGCAACAACAACAACACAATCGGCAGATGCAGTTTGCAGGCAGGCAACAGCATAACCAGCAGTTGCTTGATACCGTCTTCGCCATTCAGTGAGGAACTTCGTTGCAAACCCTCCGCGGGCGGACGACATGCCCCACACACCCCAATAAATCGATCAAACAGCCGCGGCAACCATCCCACTACAACTAGAGGCTCCACAAGCTGCGCAATCTGATCTACCAGAACCTGATTGGTATAATGCAGCCCTAGTAGTCAGCTCCCGACAAACTCCAGAAGCAGAGACACAGGCTAGCTCACAGGCAATTTACAAGCCCACATTTGATCCTTCCACTGATGGAACTGGGTCAACAGCTGCCATTCCCCTACCAAGCGCTCGAGTATCACAGCACATCACCCAAGCCCAGCATCGGGCATCACAAGACCTCCTCATGGATGAGATGACAGTCTTGCGACGGGATTTTGATTTGGTGTTCAGAGAAGTGCAGAACCTGCACGAGTTCAACAGGACCTTGCAGGTCAGAGCAACAGCAGTTGAAACAGCCCAGCGCGCAGCTTGTGTCACGCACAACCCAGTGGACACATTTGTACGCGACTACACTGCTTCTGGCAGCTGAGCCCCTTCTTGACAGCAACCTTGCTGCAAGGAACAGAGGCCTAGCTACGGTATACCGTACCTGGCCAACCTGTCCCACCAGACAGGCCTCTCGTTTACGTCCGCAACTGGCCTCCTGCAGTGCGTCAACCTCATGGTCCTCGTCGACACCGGCAGTGGTCTCAACTCCATCTCGCAATCTATGGCAGACTCTCCTATTAGGATACGATCCTCTCCATGCACCACAAGACGATTGCGTTCAATGACGTCAAAAGCTCCCCCACCAAGGAGATTCAAATGCCCGTCATTTTTTGCAGCGACACCCCCAACGAGATCAGCGACAGGGCAACTTTTGTCATTGCCCCTGACAACACCATCTTCGATGCCCTCATCGGTACCCCACTAATGGCCATGCCAGGCATTTCTGCCTTACCTGACATTTCGCATTAGAGGAAAAACTCACATTGCGCCCTTTCCTCCACTTGTCCAGCGCAGAGCATACTGCCACAGGTCGCACTTTGACCGTGGACTTGCCATTCAGGCCAGTATCTCGAACCAAGCAGCTCCCTCCATGCTAGGCCGCCGCCAAGAACTAGGGTATGTCCAACCTTCAAGCTGGGAGGTCACCAGTAAAGAAAGACGTCCAATGACTGTAATGGAGCAAGAGGAATACACAATCCCTCGGATCCTGGACTTCATTGGCATATAGGAGAGAGCTCACCGGCTCTTTTGCCCCCTCCCGCAAGAGCCTTGCAGCTCACTTGTCCTTGCACGTCTCTACTGAACGTCATAGTTATGGAGCGTACATTGACACAACCAGCAGCAGCGACATCATCAACCACGTCCAGCACATCAGTGAAAGAGGAAGCCACCTGGATTAGTTCTCTCAGCGCACAACGCTTTTTGACCTCCCATCGGCATCAATGCTCGATTCTCTCAGCGCCCCTACAGTACGGGATTCGGAACCATTGAGACCTGGGTGTACCGGAACCCCCTGCATGTGCCACTACATGGCACGTACAAGTTGCACATGCAGTCCCGCAAACATAACCAGCCTACTACTTCCACAATGAGCCTGTCAACGACACATTGGCAGCCCGCTTCTTCCTCCTCTTCTCCAACGTCCAGCAAGCCCTCATGGACTCACTGCACATCCCTTCGCCGCTATTCACAGCGCGACTGGACTGTAGCAGAGTCCCTTAACCTTACAGCTTTGACGACTTCGGAAGTGCAAACCGTACCCTCCGCCTTGACACACCACTTTGTGGTTACGGTCCAGTGCTTCCACATGGCCTCAACGGACCCTCACGTAGCCCTGTCCTGGGAACTTCAACCGTTCCTTCAGACTACCTGAACTACTTGTTGGTCCTCCCGCCCACTGCTACATCCCTTTTCTCCATCCGCTCCTACCCCAGAGATTACATGAATACTGCTCAACCACCGACGTGGGCGCCTGATGAGACCCCTTGCCGGGTCAACTCCTCAACTGCACTCAACAATGTCATGCAGTACCGCAACATCCTGTCAGCAGCTGTGGAACACATCCTGAGCCACCAACCCAACCATCCTGCAGCAAGAGACAACCCTCGGCATGATCCTCACCCTGCCTTCTGCACAGCTTTGCTTTTTCAGCAGCGGCATTGGTGACAACTTGGGTGCACCTTCACCCCCGAGGGTACCATGCCACTCCCAAGGAAGTACATCAGGAGCTCTCAACAGGCCACAACTTGGATGGCCCGCCGTGAGAACCTCCTGACTACACATCACCTCACGCCCACGATGACACAACTTGCTCGCTTCCTCAAGCAGATGGAGGCAAGTCATTACAAGCCACGAACAGAGCGGTACTCATGACATGGCAGCCTGCTATCCAGTCAACCGGGAAGAATTCCCGCTTTTGCTTTCCCTTGTGGTTAGAGCTGTGCACAACCACACAGTTGTCATGTTCAATCCACTTTCGGAAACAGACACACCAATCCAGAACATGGCGTTCATACAGAGAACATGTTGCGGCAGGGATGGACAGGTACCACCCTTCGAGGGGACCACCCCACCCACCCGACGGGAGTCCATCATATGGAACAAATCTGGACAGACAGCACCCATCGAACCTAATGATGGACATCCTCCGCTTCTTCCCCCACCTCCGTCGTCACACGCCATTCAACATGTCCTCCATCCGATTTTACCACCCCAACTGGGTCAGCGTTCTAACGTGACCCTCTCATGCATTGGTAACCCATGCGCACAGCATGGAAGCTACAGCTATGAGACAACAGTGACAACACGCTGTATACCTTTGGAGATGTTAACCTACTCCACAGGTGCATCCAAGACTGCCAGCCCCAGGACAAAACTCACTCATCTGTCCTCACCTGGGGAAAGGAACAGGGCCTGCCCATCCGAGTCACTCTCACCCCACGCAGTTATGGGGGAAGTGCTCGACCCCAGGAGCATGGAGCACTCCGTGGCGTCCCTACACCTTTCCCACCCATTGGTCACCCCAAAGTGAGCCAATCAGATCCTATGATTGAACGCTTTCTGTGTGCATCTTACCCTCAATCCAGGGGCAACCTACAGTCTGTACTCAAACTCCTACCCTACTTGGATAGTTGCTACACCAGCACCCGCCTCTACCCACCTGTCTAAGGTTTCGGTTTGCCGCTGACTCAAGCTTCAATCATGTTGTACGCAGTCGTGCAAGGACGGCAACCTGAGCCCTGTGCTCGCCCCCTTACACGACCAACAACAGCATACTCTCCTCTTCTCTTTCCCCTCCAGGATACAGAAGAGCTACAGTGCCACCAAACCCGCTGCATCAATTGGTATGACACATCAGCACCCAACTTGCATTCTACCTCCATCTTCCTGATCCGCAGGCCACCCGTCTACAACAGTGAGGAGGACTTCGAGTGAGACGCTGCAGCCACCTCTGCTCTCGCTTCTCAACGTTGCCCCACCTCACCCCCTGCTGATTACTTTTGCTCACAATGGCCAGCACACTCCATCTCCTACCTCATCCACCCCAGCCAGTGACTACTATGAAGAAACCCAAGACTTCTTCACGACGCAGCCTGGATGATGTCTACTGGCGACCAGGTTCAAGAGTTCCTGGAAGGGCCAAGCCGCAGTTTTACCAAGCGTCCACTTTCTTGCGCTTTTACCAGTGCACCTGGACCCTTTCACTCCAGCTTCACTCCTGCCTGGCCGCCTACAAGGAGGCCTCACTAGCTGCCTCAGTCACATGGACCCCAACTATCTTGCAGGAGGGGGGGATTAACAACAGTATGCCAGACGGAGCAAGTCACACCCAATGCAGATAGAGGGGCCTACATCCAGATTGTGACCTTCTTCATCGGTCATCATCGGGATGGCACTAGGGCGCAACGCACAGAGATGGCAGCCATTGCTCAACAGAATGACCCCAGGCAGTTAGCGCGGACTATGGAGGATTTGAGAGAGGGCTACAAAGGGATTGTGCCCCCTATGCACATAGAGAAGGACAACGACAAGCAGGCATTCACTAGTCCCTACCGCAAGCCACCTATAGAAAAACTTGCTCAAGACAAAGTCTGCGCTAAATTGCTCATGCTAGGCTTCATAGAGCCAGCTCCTTCAGCTCAGCATGCAGCAAATCCTGTCGTCGCCTTGAAGAAAGGACCTGATGGCCAGTACACTGCAAACAGAGTGTGCTACAACTACAAGGCCATCAACCTCCTGACCAAAGACATGCACACAGGTTTCCCAATTGTAGAGGAATTGTTCCAAGACCTGGGTGACTCCAAGTGGTTTACACGAGTAGACCTGCGCTCGAGCTTCTACCAAGTCCACATGTCTGCCGGCTGCCAAGATTTCTCAGCCTTTTGGTGGGACAAGCAGCTCTACAGGTTCAAGCGTGTGCCCTTTGGACTGAAACAAGCACCAGCTTACTTCCAGAAGGTCATGGAAACTGAGTTGGGCAAACGTGGTCTCCTCAAGTTCAGCAAGGTTTTCATTGATGACATTCTGGTCCACAGCGCCACCATTGCTGATCACATCAAGGGCGTGGAAGCAGTGCTACAGTGTCTCATCGACATTGGCCTCCGCATACACCCTGACAAGTCCTGCTTCGCACTAGACGCAGTCAATTTCTTAGGCTTCGATGTCAGCAACCATGGTCTCACCCCGCAAGCAGCCAAAGTCCAAGCCATCAAGGACCTGCCATACCCAAACAACCTCAAGGACCTCAATACCATCCTGGGTAAGCTGCGCTACTTCGGTTGTTTTTGTGAAAACTTTTCAGCCATAGCCAGACCCCTCAATGACCTCACCAAGAATGATGTCAAGTGGACTTGGGGGACCTGAGCACACAGCAAGCAGCCATGGACGCCATCAGGAGGAATATCAGCACACCAGGCAAGTTTGCGGACGCTTTGGACATCAACGTGCGCACCCTCATCCACTGTGACTGGAGCCAACATGGATTAGGAGCAGTGCTCGGCCAGCTCGACTCGGAAGGTAACGAATACCTCGTCGCCTGTGCCAAGCCGCAGCCTTAACAAGCATGAAGCAGGGTACAGCAGCTTTCAAAGGGAGAAATGCTGGCTGCTAGCTGGGCTTGCACAAGATCTTCGAGTGTATGTCTTCGAGACTACATTTCACACTCGTCACTGATCACCAGCCTCTGCTGTGGATGTTTTCCTACTGCTAAACGTCACCGGGGCCATCGCTCGATGGGGCATGTATTGATGGCAGTTCATCTGATTTTGACATCATGCACAGACCAGGTGCACAGCATGGTAACGCTGACGCACTGTTCTCGGTTTCCCAGCCCACAGCAGAGACAACACTGGCGCTCGCATTGACCTGGACAGCAACCTGTACGCAGCATTTCCAACAGTGCCCACCAACCCTTATGTGCCCCTAGACCTGACACTAGGACACATCGTGGACTACATCCTTGACGTCAGATCTGTCTTATCCATCTGCACAAACACCCCTGCCTGCCGCCGTCACATACATGCCCCAGAATGGCATCACTCTATACGAGATTGTGCGGGGGGAATGTGTGCAGGATTGCGAAGCAGCACTGCGCAATGCATCCAAGTTAACAGGTATATCTACAGCGACATTGCGCCCGCTGCTCAGACAGTCGCCCGATTTAGGACACAAGCTTTGACCAACCTGTACCCCCATCTGCTCAAGTCATATGCCTGCGACCATGCCTTCACGACGCTGCCCCAGGATGTGACCAAGATCACACCAGAACAACTCATGACCGCAGCTGTGAACGACCAATCCACAGTGGCCTCATCATAGCAAAGGTCCAGAGCTACCAAGAACTTCAGCCCGGCAGAGGCAACAGAGGACTCAAGGGACCCCGGCCGCCGTCCTGCAGGCTTGTGCCACCGTCATAGGGTACATCCAGCAGCTGTAGCACCCTCGGCAACCCCTCTACATCGTGGAGAATGCAGCAATGCAGCACAACTTCCGATCAAAACATATTGCTACGCAAGACTTCAACGCAGTCAACAGAACTCTTGGCCTCCCTATCTGCGTGGATGCTGGCAGCACATTCGACTCAGAGATTCGCACAGACTGCCGCAACAAGTGGCAGAACTTGGTTGGACCCCATTGATCTCCAGCTCCAGCTCAACAAGACCCGTCGGACTGCCAACATTTAAGCCAACGCCTTCTTGGATCCAGGATGGAGCACTACGAGGGTCTACAGATCAGACACTGCCCCTTTTTGCTTAGCAAACAAGATCGGACAGGAGCGCAACGTACTGCCTACTCTAGTAGCGTACCCTCTGTCTCGAGCCTTCAGACCTGACAAAACCAGGCAGCATCTACTCTCTCCAAGGCGGCGGCAATGGTCTGAACCAAACCCTTCTGAGGAGAGAACGCATGCTCGGATACTACACAGGAGCAACAGCAGCACCAGGTCTCACTCAAAAAACCAGAGGCATATCCTCACAGGCAACAGCATGGATCAGGCGAGCCTTGGTAGCAATTCATCAGAAAGACATTTTAATGGCAATCCCTACGCGTCTTGACATCTATGCTGGGAATTTCAGCCACCCCCCAGACCTGATTACTACCTTCTCCAGCCCTGCTCTTCTTCTGACAACTTCTCCCAGCTAATCCCAGCAATTCTGCGGTCGCATATCAGACCCCAAGCCTCCAACCACGCCAGTTCTATGGCACTGGCTTGGTGCTTGCTGCTGGCAGTCACCAGAGCAAGGCTGTCAAGCCACACATCTGGCCATCAAAGCCACCTGCACCAGCCAACAGCCAACAGCCAACAGCCAAACAGCCAACATCCAACAGCCACCGACCCTCAGCCGTTGCAACACTCCCCTTCCTTTGCCCTCTTCTTGGCCATCTTCAGCTCCAAGTCCTCACTCGCCCCAGCAGACAGTTGGATACTGACCTGCGCATTGCTGCAATGTCCAAGGTAGTGTCCAACTGCCGCAACATGTTCTCTGTATACTGCCATATTTTCTGGATTGGCCTGTGTTCTGTTTCCGAAAGTGGATTGAACATGACAAACTGTGTGGTTTGTGCACAGCTCTGACCACAAGGGAAGCAAAGCGGGAATTCTCCCGCGGTTGACTGGATAGGCAGGCTGCCATGTCCATGAGGTACCGCCTCTGTTCGTGGCTGTATGACTTTGCCTCCATCTGCTTGAGGAAGCCGAGCAAGTTGTGTCAAAAAACACGGTGGGCGTGAGTGGTGATAGTGTAGTCAGGAGCGTTCTCACGGCGGCCATGCCAAGTTGTGCGCCTGTTGGAGAGCTCTTGATGTACTTCCTTGTTAGGGACAGTGCATAGGTACCCTCGGGGGTGAAGGTACGCAGTCCATCGTTATTGTCACCAATGCCGCTGCTGAAAAAGCAAAGCTGTGCAAGAAGCAGTGACGCGCATCATGCCGAGGGTTGTCTTCTTGCTGCAGGATGTTGGGTTGGTGAGCTCAGGCATGTCGTTCCACAGCTGCTGACGGATGTATGCGGTACTGCATGGACATTGTTGAGTGCAGTTGAGGAGCTTGACCGCGGCAAGGGCGGTACTCATCAGGGCCCACGTTCGGTCGGAAGGCATAACTCTCGCAATAATACTCGTATAATAATATAGCCTGTGCATCTCAGTGATGTCGCGTGTCATCGCGTCAATGTAGCAGTGGCTACATTGTCGTTGCTAGAAGTGAGCGTCTCTTCGAGGGCTGACAATCGCGACGCGTGAGTAGACGATAACGTTGACAAAGTTTCCCAGGAACTTCGGTTACGTCGTGAGGCATGTGAAGCACTGGGACCGTACTCCACAGTGGGTGTGTCATGCGGCAGTGGTACGGTGCACTTTCCGAAGTCGTTCAAAGCGTAAGGTAAGGTTAGAGGACTTCTTGCGTTACAGTCAGTCGCGCTGTGGAATAACGCGGCTAAGGGGATTTGCAGTGAGTCCATTGAAGGCTTGCTGGACGTTCGGAGCAAGACGAGAAGAAGCAGGGCTTGGCCAATGAATGTGCGTTGACAGGCTCATGTGGAAGTAGCTCAGGCTGGTGATGTTGCAGGCTGACTCGCATGTGCCAAACTTGTACCGTGCCATAGTAGTGCACCATGCTAGGGGGTTGCTTCCCGGTTACACCCAGGTCTCAATGGTTCGAATTCCCGTACTGTGGGGCCGGCTGAGCACGCATCGAGCATTGATGCGCGATGGCGAGTCAAAAAGCGTTCGTGGCGCTGAGAGAACCAATCCAGGTGGCTTCCTCTTTTTCACTGATGTGCTGGGAGGTGGTTGTGATGTCGCTGCTGCGGTTATGTGTCAAGTGTACGCTCCATAACTATGACGTTCAGTAGAGACAGTGCAAGGACAGTAGCTGCAAAGCTCTTGCGGGAGGGGCAACAAAAGCCGGTGAGCTCTCTCCTATATTGCCAATAAAGTCCGAGGATCCGAGGGATTGTGTACTTTTCCTCTTGTGGCTCCATACAGTCCAATTTGCTATGATCTCGGCCTGATCATGTTGTGCTGACCCTTAATATATCGGTGCCCTCGACGGGTGAGTCCCTTCCCAGCCTTGAAGTTGCTTTGGACGTACCTAGTCTTGGCGGCGCTAAGCATGGAGGGGCTGACTTGGTTCGACGAATACTGGCCTGAATGGCAAAGTTCCACATGGTCCAAAGTAGCGCGACCGTGTGGCAGTATGCTCTGCGCGGAAAGGGAGGAAAGGGCCGCAATGTGAGTTTCTCTTGCGAAATGTCAGGTAAGCAGGAAATGCGGATGGCCATTAGTGGGACGGTACCGATGGAGGGCATCGAAGATGGTGTTGTCAGGAGGCAATGACAAAAAGTCCCTGTGCTGATCTCGTTGGGGGGTGTCGCTGCAAAAAATGACGGGCATTTGGAATCTCCTTGGTGGGGGAGCTTTTGACAGTCATTGAACCAATTCGTCTTGTGGTGGCATGGGAGAGGATTACGTATACCTAATGAGTTTCTGCCATAGATTGCGAGATGGAGTTGAGACCACCTGCCGGGTGTCGACGTAGGACCATTGCAGGTTGACGCACTGAGGAGGCCAGTGCGGACGTGAACGAGAGGCCTGTTTCTGGTGGGACAGGTTGGCCAGTACCGGTTACCACCGTAGCTGGCTCTTGTTCCATGAGCAAGGTTGTCTGCTCAGGGCTCCTTCAGATGGGCCAGAAGCCAGTAGTCGATATACAATCAGTTGCTGGCTTCACTGTTTATCCGGCACGACGATGCGACCGCGTGCATGAGATGCTTATAGCGCATAACCTTGCCGCTTGTTCCGCTCCCTGCACCTGCACGGCCCTGTTGAACTCGTGCCGGTTCCGTGCCACCTTCTCTGAACATCAAATCAAGATCCCTCGCAAGACTGTCCATCTATCCATGACGGAAGGGTTCTATGTAGTCCTTAAATATCTGCACGGCTCGTACAGATAGCTCATCACAGCTGCCATCTCCTCTCTACAGCCGCTCGACCCACCACTATGAATGTTGTTATGTACTCGGAGCGGTGCGCCTGATTAGTATGTAGTTGCTATAATCGCTCCTATCCGATGTTACTGTTATCCCGCCATGCGGTCTGAGCAGCACATGATAGGCTTGACTACGCCATGCAATCCAAAAATAATAAGTTGATTTTGGCTGGCCTCGCCAATCTCGGCACTTCTCTCATCCTACCATCTTGTATTGCAGTCTGCCCTCATATGGTGCTTCGTGCGTGACAGGTAGGACCAAGGCAGTCGTCTTGAAACTTTTTCCAGTCACCAGCCACCTGCCACGTTACCTGGGTACGACATCCTAGCATTAATTGTGGAACGGCACATGTAGTTTAATACAAGGTTAAGCGTTGCGTTTGATGATGGGTCTTGGGTGATACCACATTGTTTTTCTCTTCGCTTTTCTGCGCAGGTCTCTAGACAGCCTATCTGAGGCATCTGCTGTTCTACACCCAAATATTTCCAGCAGTTTGGACGATCTGATTGTTTCGGTCTTAATAGGTGCGTATACGCTGGGGTTGTAGAGGAGCCAAGTCAGGGTAGCTGCGCTAGACAGCTGCTGCTCATAGCAAAAATGAACAGCAGTGTGGAATGGTCTGTTTCATGTGGCACATGAATGCCAGGTGAATGTTCGGGTGTGCTTAAATTATTATTTCTGAGACCACATGCACTTAAAGGTGTGGTCTAGTATGTGCAAACCATGCCACACCATTGCACACTCCAACCCAACCAATATCCCAAAGTATGTTGACAACGTCTGCGTCGTGGGCGTGCGTATCTAAGGCGAAGCCCGATCCGTACGACGGGCTCGGGGATAGCGGTCTTTACCCTCAACTGAGTACAAGCTACCATGCGCGGGTTTGACGACGATATAGCAACGCCAAGGAGCCGACCGAAGGGGGAGTCGAACCCCCGACTTCTGTCCCTCCTTAGCAATTGCGTCTACCACCTAAGCCATATGTTATCGCTCAACCGAGGACTAAAAACCCAACCCATAGAGCCCAACCCAATCACCAACCCAACCGCGACCCAACCGTGCAACCACCCACCCAACCCAACCCAACCCAACCCAAACCCAACCCAACCCAACCGGCGAACCCCAACCCCAACCCAACCATAACCCAACCCACACCCACACCCAACCCAACCAACCCACCTCACACCCAACCCAACCCAACCCAACCAACCACAACCCAACCAACCCAACCCCAACCCAACCAACCACCCAACCCAACCCAACGATCTCAACCCAACCAACCCAACCATACCAACCCGCAACCCAACGCCAGAGACCCAAACACAACCCAACCCAACCCACCCAAACCCAACCCACCCACCCAACCCAACCAAACCCGAAACCCACCCAAACCCAACCACCTCCTCCTAACCCCAACCAACAAACCCAACCCATCGGTCTACGAGACCAACCCGACCCAACCCAACCCAACCCACCCAACCCAAACCCAAACCCAACCCAACCCCACCCAACCCAACCCAAACCCGAACCCAAAATCCCAACCCAACCCAACCCAACCCAACCCAATACCCAACCCACCCACCCAACCCAACCCACCCAACCAACCCAACCCAACCCAACCCAACCCAACCCAAGCCCAAACCCAACCCAACCCAACCCAACCCAACCCAACCCAACCCAACCCAACCCAACCCAACCCAACCCACCCCAACCCCAACCCAACCCAACCCAACCCAACCCCAACCCAACCCAAACCCAACCCAACCCAACCCAACCCAACCCAACCCAACCCAACCCAACCCCAACCCAACCCAAATCCCAACCCAACCCAACCCCCAAACCCAACCAAGCCAACCCAACCCAACCCAACCCAACCCAACCCACCCAAAACCAACCCATTACCCAAACCCCCAACCCCCCAACCCAACCCAACCCAACCCAACCCAACTCACCCAACCCAACCAACCCAACCAACCCCAACCCAACCCAACCCAACCCAACCCCCAACCCAACCCAACCAACCCACCCACCCCAACCCAACCCAACCCAAACCCAACCCCCAACCCAACCCAACCCAAACCCAACCCAACCCCCAACCCACCCACCCAACCCAACCCAAACCCCAACCCAACCCAACCCAACCAAACGCCCAACCCAACCCACCCACCCAACCCAACCCAACCCAACCAACCACCAACAACCCAACACCCACCCAACCCAACCCAACCAACCAATCCCAACCCAGCCCAAGCCCAGCCCAGGCCCAGCCCCAGCCAGCCCAGCCAGCCGCAAAAAGCCCCAGCCCAGACCCACAGCCCGCCCAGCCCAGCCCAGCCCAGCCCAGCCCAGCCCAGCCCAGCCCAGCCCAGCCCAGCCCCAGCCCAGCCCAGCCCAAGCCCAGCCCAGCCCAGCCCCAGCCCGCCCCAGCCCCAGCCCAGTCCCAGGCCCAGCCAGCTTAGCCCAGCCCAGCCCAGCCCAGCCCAGCCCAGCCCAGCCCAGCCCAGCCCAGCCCAAGCCCAGCCCAGCCCAGCTCAGCCCAGCCCAGCCCAGCCCAGCCCAGCCCAGCCCAAAATCTAACAACAATGTTACAGTGATGATGCCCCCCAGGGATTTACACATATCCACAACAGCATGCAGTTTTGTTTTTTGTTGTTTGTTTCGTGTAACACATGCAATCAACCAGTACATGCCTCAAACAAGCTGCCTCCTCCCTCTCCGCCGACTACAAATGCAGGAAATGCCTCAAACAAAGCTGCCTCCCTCCCTCTGCACTACTACATGCGCAGTACATGCCTCAAACAAGCTGCCTCCTCCCTCTGCCACTACAGCGATGCAGTTGACAGTACGATGCCTCCAAACAAGCTGCCTCCTCCCTCCGCACCTACAACATGCAGTATATGCCTCACAGAATCTGCCTCCTCCCTTGCACCACCGAGCAAATTGCCGATTTCTTGGAATACGTGGTGTACTTGTAAATCAGTTGTTGTGTAAATGGTGCACCATGAGGATCGTGGTGTGAAGCCCTTGACGTACGTACACATGACATAAGATGTGCGCTTCACACTAACAAGCACACAATCATGTACTGTACGGGCATGTTACCAGTCTGGTAATTAGGCTAAAGGGACTTGCTTAAACTTTCGAACAAGTCCTATGCAGCCTCTCGCAAGCGGACGCGGACAAATTGGCGGAGTGTGTTGGCAAACGGAACAAAAGGTGGCATTGATGGAGCTGACCGAAGCGAGTTTAGTTACGCGACTGTTGCCTCTGACATGTCAGGCTTCAAGTTTGTCTTTCCCGGTCAAACGGACAAATGGCCTCAGAACATGGGGGGCTCCCGCCCCCTTGAAGAGGGGGCTCCGCCAAAAATCAATACAAAGTTGATTGATAAACCGACGGGCTAATGCTAATGATAACGCCTGGTGGGGCGTGGTGTTAAGGGAGCCCATCGTACGCGGGTGGGGAGCGGTCTCCTACCCACAACTGGACAAGCTACCATCGCGGTGACGAACGACCCGCAACGCCAAGAGCGACCGAAGGGGAGTGAAGCCCCCGACTCTTCATCTCCTCAAGCGATTTGTCTACCACGTAGACCCATTGTGTATCACTGAAAGAGGCGTTAACTAACGATAGGCTAACTTAAACCACCACAAATGATGATCAAGCAATGTTGGAACGATTGTTTTGGGTTCAGTTCATCAATTATTTTTCTTTTGAAGCCCTTCTTTCACGGTTGGTGGTGTTGGACAAGCTCCCTTTAGACTTTTTGGCCTACCCCTGGACTGTAACATGCATACATCACTCAGGGAACACGCCAATATCTGTACTGCTGGCTCTGAGTGTCTGTATTGCCTCTCGAGTGTCTGATCCATAACTGACTTTCTAACTTTTCTAATTTTTCAGGTATTCGTGAACGCTTCAATGAACGCTTCAAACATTTACGCAAGCACGGAAGCGGGGTAACTATTGATTATATAGCAAGCAAGCATGCGCTGCAAATGCATTTAAGTGTTGACTGTGCCGGGTGTAGGACATTTTAGACCGTTTGCATACATACAAGAGGGAAAGCTAGCAGCCCAGTCCAGAAGAAGTAACGATCCACATTCTTACTTTGTCCCACCTCCTGTGGTGAAATACCTTTCACAACTAAAGAATAAATAAATCATGAATCTGCACCTTTTTATTTGTAAGTCCTTCCTATCACGGTTGGGCAAGTCCTTTTAGCCTATTTGGCCTGTCCCTGGACTGTAACATTACATACATGGAAGCGTGGTGTTACAATCCACAATCTTACTTTTGTCTGTAGCATCCACATTGGCTCCGGCACGCACCAAAGCATGTATACAGTCAAGGTTGATATCCACCCATGATACAGCCAAATGCAGGGGTGTGCTCTTGTTCTGCAAGGTAGCAACAATATAAGCTGTTTTTATAGTAACAGATGTTGTCAAGTGGTGCCCCCCGCCCTTCCCTCCAAGTCCAAACCTTCGAACGTCCCCGGTATGGGCCCCCCGCCCCCCCCCCCCCCACGTCGCCGTACCCAACACCACTCACGGCACCACACCTGGAGGCCAACTCACCCTACGTGCGCCAATCCCTTGCCCCGCACAACCCCCTTCATCCTGCCTCACCACACCAATCTGGCACTCAACAGCTAACACCGTAAGCCCCTACAAAACACTATCGGTCTGACCCGTTACGGTCGCGCCACGCGCTGCACGCCATACGCCATGGCCTACACCAATTTTGCCGATCCACAATCACAAATCCACTAATTAATCACAAGCCACAACACCCCACGAATGCGCCCGCACCCTTTTTATACTTCAACAAAACCAGCACACCAAGCCACAATTGACCCAACACCAAACACGCAATCCTGATTTTAGCACTCCCCCAATACACTCCCCAAAACGACAAACAGCATTCCCAATACCCCCCAAAACCTCAAATAGATCCAGCCCCACCCCCCACCCACGCACCCACACCCACTCAAACCACCAGTACCACCCCCGACCAGCCCCGTGCAAACACACACTGCTCCTAACACCACCCACCTTTCATCCAACACACTTCCACAATCACATTGCAATGCAGTGACAAGACGCAACCGGCCAAGCATTCTAATATTGCATTAACAATATTTGGAGCTCTTCCAAATAGCGAGGACTAACATCAGGGTTGAGTGAAAATCAATGAATCTTTGTGAATGTGTGCAATTTGAGGTGCGCTTCTCGAAACCGACTGATGATCACCTCACAATGATACAAATGCAACATTTCACACCAGCATGCATTGCATGAACATACAATACACTCCATTCTTGATCGTGTAATATGACATTCATTCTTACAATCGTCCTCAGCAGCAGTCCATTTTGGCTCCGCTTCAAGCCAAAAAAGCATTTAGGCAGTCAAGGGTGACCACCATTGCAGCCGAATGCAGCGGGCGTCATTCCCCCTCTTGAAGTAAGGTAGAAACAATGTAAGTGTCAAGTGATCAGATTTTGTGCAAGCGATTAGTGTTCTCGTGCAGCTTATGTGTGTGTGTATGTTCTGTGTGATGTGAGATCAGATACCAGTGCTACTTATTGACAAAACTGAGCATTTCGTTTTTCCATCTAATTTCTTCATAAAAGTTGCCACATATTCCAATATCATCCTCATGGTTCTAACTATTAAACACTGATTCCTGTTAATTCCAATTCAAAATTACCAAAGAGCATTCTCTTTAGAATATAAAGGGCGGACTAACGCGTACCCGTTATACTTTTCTTATCACACAGTTGTTATGCCGGTAAAATGAATTTCGTTCTCAACAGCTTGTCTGCCATCAACCAAGATAACACAACACACCTGCAGATTATTTTGGAATATGAAGCTACTTGGTTCCATCTGTCAGATTCAATATTCAATTTATATGAATGTACAAAGTAGTGTACTTCATACCAGCATGCACACAATCATGTCAGATTCAAAATTCATATCAAACCCATGTGCACAGCAAAACACTTCAGATCAACATACGCTTAATCATGTCAGAGCGTGGTGCAACGACACTCTTTAGTACAGTGCTTATATTTTTAGCTATTACACTGCAGCTTCTAGGCAGCTCCCTGAGCCGTCCGTTGGGCCCAACCCCAATATTTTAGCAGTGCTGGACAGCTGATTGCATCAGCTTTCTGGTGCACTAGCCTGCTATCACTTTGGCTGCATAGCCAGGTAGCCAGAGGAGCTGCCTAGAAGCTGAAGGTCTACACATAGCTCACAACATAAACAGTGTTTTTTACCTGCCCTTTGGCACTTCAATACACTTGCTCCTGCTTTCACCAACGCCAGTAGGCAGTCAAGCTGAACCCCACACAGCAAGATTTTGTGCAGAGGTGTACAACCTTCCTGCAGAGTATGTGCAATTAACGTGTAAAGTGATCGTATGGTGTGCAAGTGGTCAATGCTCTCATGTGCAGAATAAAGAACCCCACCAAATTCCCATAACGCCAGCCAAGCACCCAACGATGCAGCTGCTAGGCAGCTCCCTTGGCCATCCGTCGGGATCAATCCCCAATATTAAAGCAGTATTAAAGCTGTTTGCTCCAGCTTCTCGTGCACTAGCCTGCCTGATATCACTTTGGCTAAATAGCCAGGCAGCCGGAGGAGCTGCCTAGAAGCTGCTACACGTAGCCCACAATACGTAACAACGTGCTTTCTTACCTGCCCTTTGGCATCTACACTTGCTCCTGCTTTCACCAAAGCCAGTAGGCAGTCAAGTTGACTCCATGCAGCCGCTTGATGCAGGGGTGTACGAGCTTCCTGCAAAGTAGATACAATGAATAATGTGTAAAGTGACCAGATGTTGTGCAAGCTGTGAGTGGTCTCACGTGCAGGACATCGAACTGCACCAAATCCCCACACCGCTAGCCTAACACCCACAGCCAGATCTCCCAATGCCAATTGAACCCGGAACCCAACCTCCAAAACACCCCCCAACTGCAACACCAACCAGGCCCAGTCCTACCATCAACCCCACCATTGCATACATGGACCCCCAACAATACCCATAAAACCCCCACAAACCAACTCTACCGCAAGGCCCACAACCCTAACCGCAAACCCCCAACCCCTCCCTCAACCCCCACCCACAAATCCCAAACAAACCCAAAACGCGAACCCCAAACCCTACCCGACAACCCCAACCCCAACCCTACCCGAAAACCCCAAACCCACAACCCACCCTACAACGAAAAAACCGCGAAAACCCCAACCCCTAATACCGCAAAACCCCAAATCCTACCCACTGCCCCTCCCCGGAACACCTAACCCCAGCCCCAGCCCAGAACCTTCCCTCAAACCCCAAACCCGAACATCATACCTCACAAAACCCACCCTAAAACAATGAACCACAACCCTCCCCGCAAACACCAACACCAACACCAACTGCAAGGCCAACCAAACCAAGACAAGACAAGGCAAGACGCGACCAAGACAAGAAACCCAAATAAAACGCAGGGCAAAGACTCAACCATAGCAGTCTCATCATGCATATCAACATGCACACATACATAAATGTCCAGAATAATACAGCATACTCAAATTATTTGCATGTCCACAGTTGTACATTCCATACCAACATTCCATGCACACAATCATGTTTAGAAGGAGGTGCACTCTTTATTACAGTGTTTTTATTTTCATCATTCAGGTGCACTAGCTGGGACCGCTTGCCAACTCCAAGTGGGCCCCCTTCCCTAAGGGGGGACCGCTTGCCAACTCCAAGTGAACCGGTCCGCGGGTCGCAAGCCTTCATTAGTACGGCCAATTCCTCTGGGCAGTACTAGCAGAGGGGCCCACTGCACGTCTTAGGCAGCTTCATTTCACTTTGGCTGCATGGTCGGAAGAGCTGCCTGGAAGCTGCTACAGGTAGCCCAAAAATTAAACGGTGCTTTCTTACCCAGCCCATGGCATATATATCACTTTGGGCTGCATGCCAGGCAGCCAGAGGAGCTTCGCTAGAAGCTGCTACACGATAGCCCAAAATATAAATAGAGCCAGTACCCAGCCCTTGGTATCTATCACTTTGATACATAGCCAGCGCAACCGAGGAAGCTGCCTAGAAGCTGCTACACGTAGCGCCAAATATAAACATTGCTTTCTTACCCAGCCCTTGGCATCTATCATCTATCACTTTGGCTGAATAGCTTGGCAGCCAGAGGAGCAGGCTAGAAGCTGCAACGTGTTGCCCAAAAGGTATTACGTTCTTACCCAGCCCTTAGCATCTATCATCTATCACTTTGGCTTAATAGCCAGGCGAGCTAGAGGATGCCAAAGGAGCTGCAATGGGTTTTAGGGTTTTAGGGTTTAGGCCACAGACCAGAGATATGCATCTGTGCCCCCCCACAGATACATATTACGTTCTTACCCAAAGGCCACCCGCCCTTGGTATTTAAGTGAGTCTAAATTCCAGAGTTCCCATCTTAAGGTTTCGAAGGCAGCCACCCCAGCATCGGCCATCTAGGGGGCTCAGAGTCTGCACCTCTACTCCAAAAAGCAGTGTGAGTGTGTGAACATCCCAGTACCGTGTGTGTGTGTGTGTGTGAGCTAGTGCTTTCATTACCACCCAAGCCCATCCGGCATCTAGGGGCTTGCCTAGTCTCCCCCAGGAGCAGGTGCGTGGTGTGTGTGTGATAGAGCAGCGAGCAGGTGTGTGTGAGCATGTGCCTTTCTTTACGCCAGCCCTTGGCATCTAGGGGGCTTGCAAGTCTACTCCAAAAGCAGGTGTGTGTGTGTGTGTGTGTGTGTGCTGTGTGTGTGTGTGTGGTGATGTGTGTGTGTGTGTGCAGCAATGTCCTCCCACATGCGGTGAGCCTGCCAGAGTGCGTAGGTAATCTGTGTGCATGTTGTGTGCGAGCTGATGTGTGTGTGTGTATGTGGATGTGTGTGTGAGGTGACCGTTTATTACCCAGAGCCCCTTGAACATCTAGGTGGATTGCAGTCTCCCCAGGAGCAGGTGTATGTGTGTGCATGTGTGAGCAAGAGCAGGCTCGTGTGTGAGAAAATTGCTTTCCTTACCCAGCCCCTTGGCATCCAAACTGGCTCCGGCTTTCATCAAAGCGTGTAGGCAGTCAAGGTGACCCTCTTCTGCAGCAACGTGCAGGGGCGGTGCTGGATCACATACCACCTGCCAAAAGGAGATACACTATATGTATGTTACAGATGCCCAGGAGACTGCAAAGGAGAATACAGTATGGGTGACAGTATGCAGCCCAGGTTACTGCAAAGGAGAAATACGGTAAATGGTATGTATGTTACAGCCCAGGTTGCATCACCCCACTTGCTTTTTATTTGTAAGCCCTTCCTATCACGGTTGGGCAAGTCCCTTTAGCCTATTTGGCCTACCCCTGGACTGTAACATGGTGCGGTATATAAATACAAAGTGATATGCAATGTGCAAAAGCGGTAAGTGATGGCATGGACGGTTGGGCAAGTCCCTTAAGCCTATTTGGCCCATCCCTGGATAGTCCAGGTTGCATGTGTTAAGTTTGCATCACCCCACAAACATTACAGTGAAGACCACATGTATGGTATGTATGTACAGTCCAGGGCAGACCAAATTAGGCTCTAAAAGGGACTTGCGCACCCGTGATAGGAAGGGCTTAAGAAGAAAAAGCATTGATGGACTGAACCCCAAACAATCGTTTTACCGACAGGGGACCTGAGTTCGTGCTACAGTGATCATTTAATTCTAGAATAGGAGATACAACGAAAGTGTAAAGTGGACAGATATTATGCATGCAGCAAACTTGTAAGCCTATTAACCTACTACATATGAGCAATGCAGATTTCCAAAAGAAATATATCATTATCCAATTAAATCCAGTTAAATCAAATTAAATCAAATCAAATTAAATTAATTAAATTCATTATGAATAATAAAGTTTCATTCGGAACACACCTCGAGGCGCCCTTAATGTAAAGTGGACAGATATAATGCAAGCGGTGAGAAATGCCCGTTTCGTACGAATGTTCAATTGGCAGAGCTCCTTGAACGAAGAACGGTGCCGGGTTCTTATCCTACGGAAGAATATGGGACGCGCTTTAGTGTTTCGCGCGTTAGTATAGGAGCTGGCTGGCTCCTGGCAACACCGCCATGGTGGCTTTGTCTGTGTACCCGTAATCATAGCAGCCTGTTCCCTAACGCCGCAAGACGGGACTCCCTGAATAACACGCCCCACCAGGCGTTATCATTCCCTTTTAGTTCTTGAAGCGGTGAGGCTCTTATGTGCAAAAATTCAGGGAGTTCCCCAGTATACCCAGTGATACCCAGGTACTACCCCCAGGTTAATATACAGAGATATCCCAGCGCTACCGGTTATAACCCGCGGTTAATATACCACAGCTATTTCCTCTATAAGACCCAGCTAAACCCCGGTATAAACCACAGGCTATGACCCAGGTGCGCACCTAACCCAGGCTTAATACCCAGCTATATCCCGTGGGCCGCAGGGCTAATCCAGTTATACCTAACCTAGGTTCACGTGCCAGGCTAACTAGGTTATACCTCAGCTAACCCCAGGTTCATACCCAGGCGTAACCCAGACCCACAGGTTACCCAGGCTAACCCAGGGGTCCCTTTTTCATACCCAGGCTCCCTAACCCAGGTTATTACCCAGGCTAACCCAGGTCTATACCCAGCAATCCCTAACCCAGCACCAGGCTAACCCTAGCCAAGCGGCCAGGCTACCGCAGTACCGCTACCCAAGTTATTAGTCAACGGCCAAACCCCAGCTCATACCCAGGTCGTAGCTGACCTAACCCAGGTGAGGGGTTTTACCCAAGGCTATACAGGCTATAGTCGCCTGACTTGGAATCCATCAGTTGTTACTCCCTGGCTAACCCAGGCTAATACACAGGAACCCAGTATACCCAGGCCTAACCCATTATACTACCAGAGACTAAACACCAGGCATGGCCCCAGGGTGCAGCGTACAGCCCGGCTAAACCCAGGCTTACAAACCCAGGTTATACCTAGGCATAACCCAGGCTGATAACCCAGGTAACCCAGGCTATACCCAGGCTACCCAGGTTATACCAGGCTAACCAGGTCTCTACCCAGGCTATACCCAATACCCAGGCTAACACCCAGGCATACCCCGACTCATCCGCGTTTAACCCAGGCTATATCCCAGGCTAGCGTCCTACCCAGGTCAAATATACCAGGCAAACCCAATGGCACACCCCAACTACAGCTGTACCCTGTCTATCTTATAGTAGGTTAATACCCAGGCCCCTAACACCGGCCGCAACAGAACAGCTAACCCAGGTTATACCCATCCAGGCAACCAGGTAACCAACGACAGGATACCAGGCGTAATTATATCCCCACCCAGGCTACGGGTGGTATACGCCAGGTCTATATAACCCAGCTAAGACCCTCCGATTGTCTAGCATAACCCTCTCCATGGATAGTAGATCAACCGCAACAGCCTCTTTTCCCCGAGGTAGCTGAGTGGTCTAACCCAGGCTTATACCCAGGCGTTAGTGGCTGAGTCGTAACCCACCCCCAGGTGCTAACCCAGGTGTACCACGAAACCGGCTAACCCAGGCTAGTGCGCTGGTTATAGCGCAGGGCTTAAAGTGTTTATCCTATTCCCCAGGACTAACCCTCGCCGCAACCCGCTGGGGTCGGATACCCGCATAACCCAGTTATATCACGCCAGGGGACGGGGTAACCCAGTACCCCGGGTATATTACTTTTATACCCCGGTATAACCCCAGTAATCCCAGGCCCTTAACCCAGTTTATATCAGTGTTTGTTCGCCATTAAGATCGGCCTAGCCCAGGCTTCTCCCAGGCTAACCCAGGTTTATACCAGGTCCCAGGCTACCCGCTTATACCCAGAGGTATAACCCAGACTTATACCCATGGCATATACCCAGGCTCCCAGGTGCTAAAAACCCAGGTACGCAGCTAACCCAGGCTAACCCAGCGCCACCTAACCAGAGTACCCAGGCTAACCCAGGTTATAAGGCTAACCCAGCTACATTTACCCAGCAATCTAACCTCAGGCTTAACCCAGTTCCTTATATCCACGGCTAACCCAGGTATTATACCCAGGCTAACCAGGGCTTATACCCAGGCTAATCAGACTAACCACATCCCTTAGTCCAGGGCATATTACCTCCAGGCTTTATACCACCAGGCTATACCCAGGCGCCGGCTGAACAGCAAGGCTAACCCAAGGCTAGTACCTCAGGCTGAACCCAGGTTATACAGTGCTAACCAGGAGCTAACCCAGGCTAACCCATGAGGGTTATAGCCTCAGGCTTTAATTACCCATGGGTTATATACCCAGGCCGCCGTTATACGCCAGGCTAATAACCCAGGTTATACCCAGGCTAACTCCAGGTTATAGTCCAGGCTAACCCAGGTTATTACCCAGGCTACCCAGGTTTATTACAGGCTAACCCACGTTAATGACCGCCTCCAGGTCTAGACATCATACCGCAGCCTGCTAACCCAGGTATACACCACCAGGACAACCCAGGCTACACCCAGAAGCCTAACCCAGGTAATATACCCAGGCTAACCACAGACATAACCCAGGTTACCAGGGCAGACCCAGTGATGAGCGCCAGGGCTAACTCCAGGTTATACCTCACTAACCCAGGTTATAACTCAGGCTAAACCCAGGCTAATACGGTCTAAGCACCCAGCCAGCTACACCCAGGTATGATGCCCGGCTAAACCGCCAGGGGTTATGAATTCCCCAACTACCCAGGCTCCTAACCCAGGTTATACCCAGGGCTAACCCAGGCAATTATACACCAGGCAATATCCCAATACTAATCCTCCAGCACTATACCCAGGCTAACCCAGCCTCCCCACCCAGGCTAACCCAGGTAGGCTAACCAGGCACTCCAGGGTATACCCAGGTAAAACCAGGTATATACCCCCGGGCTACCAGGCTAAGCCGCAGGCCCCGGTTAATACCGGGCTAACGCCAGGTATACGCCAGTGCTAAAACAGGTTATACCAGGCAACCCAGGCTAACCCAGGCCTAAACCCAGGTACCCACCTGGCTAACCCAGATTACCCACAACGGCTAACGCCAGGTTATACCCAGGCTAACCCAGTACTACCAGGCTACCCAGGTTATACCCAGGCTAACCGAGGTAATCCCAGGCAACCCAGGGCCTATACCCAGGCTTACCCAGCTATAACCCAGTAACCCAGGTTACCCAGGCTACCCAGGTTATACCACAGACTAACCAGGTTATCCCAGGCTAACCCAGGTTATACCCAGGTTATACAGGCTAACCCAGGCTATACCCAGGTTATAATCGCCCCGGTTATAGTCCCAGGCTCATACCGCAGGGTTATACCCAGAGCTAAGACCAGGTTATACCAGGCTAACCCAGGTTATACCAGGCTAACCAGCTTATACCCAGGACTAACCCAGGTTTATAACCCAGGCTACCCAGGTTATTACCCAGGCTAACTGCCAGGTTAACCGCTAGAGCCCAGTAACCCAGGCTAACCCAGGTTATATCCCAGGCTAACGCGCAGTGTTATACCCGGCTACCCAGGTATATACCCAGGCTAACCCAGGGTATACCCAGCTAACCCAGCTATTACCCAGGCCTATACCCATGCGTAACCCAGCCATATACCCCAGGCTAACCCAGGCTATACGCAGGCTACACCAGTGTTATACCCAGGCTAACCCAGGTTTATACCCAGGCTACCCAGGCTATTACCCAGACTAACCCAGGCTATACCCCAGGTATTTTAATCACGACCCAGGCATTAACACCCAGGTTCATACCCATGGCTAACCAGCGTTCCATACCCGCTAACCCAGGCCTAACCCAGGGTTATAACGCCAGGCTAACCTCAGTGATATATCCCCAGGACTAACCCAGGTTATAACCCAGGCTAACCCAAGGTTATACCGCAGGCTGAGCCCCAGGTGTAATAGCCAAGAGGCTAACTACCAAGCTAAAACCGCAGGCTAACCCAGGTTATACCCAGGCTAACCCATGGCTATGTCTCAGGTACCCAGGTTATACCCATGGCTTAACCCAGGTATACCCGGGCTACCCAGGTTATTACCCAGGCTTAACCCAGGTTATACCATAGTGAATCACACCACCCTAAACCAGCTAACCCAGGGTTATATACCCAGGACAGTTTGAGAAACCCCAGGCGCTAACCCAATGGTTATAATCCAGCCCGCGCCCTAGACTAAACGTCCAGGTTATACCCAGGCTAACCCAGGTATATTACCCGCACCCACCACCATCATTCAAACAATACACCCAGTGGCTATATCCCCTGACCCAGCTAAGGTTATACCATGTGTCTACCGGTTATGACAAGGTCTCATACTTAGGTAACCCAGAGCATAAACCCAGCGCTTATACCTAGGCCAGAATTATACCAGGCTAACCCAGGTTATCCAGGCTAACCCAAGTTATACGCCAGGGCTTAATATCCCATGGCTAACCCAGGTTCAACCCACGGTATACCCGAGGGCAGAATAAGGTTTAATACCACACGGCTACAACACATGGCTAACAGGCTCAAACCAGGGTATTACCCAGGCTACCCAGGCTTATACCCAGGCTAACCCAGGTTATACCGCAAGGCTATAACCAGGTTATACCAAGCTAACCCAGTTATACCCAGGTTTATACCCCGCACACCTTATACCACCAGTTCCTCCCACCCAGGTTAAAATCTCTCGCAGGCCTAGGATCCCAGGTTATACCCAGGCTAACCCAGGTTATACCCAGTGTAGAACCCAGGTTTTATAACCTCAGGCTAACCCAGTTGTTATAACCACAAGCTAACCCAGGTTGAACCCAGAGCTAAACCCAGGGTGTTATTAAACAGGCTGAGCCCAGGTTTATAAGCGTCCCGCAGGTCTAACCGGTTATACCCAGGCGTAACCCAGGCTATACCTCAGGCTAACCCAGGCTATACCCAGCTAACCCAGGCTAATATCCCAGGCTTACCCAGGTTATTAAACCCAGGCTAACCCAGGTAGGTTATACCAGGCTAACCCCAGGTATACCCCAGGCTAACCCAGGTTTGACCCAGGCTACCCAGGCTATACCACGCTATCAACCCCAGTTTATATCGCAGGGCTAACCCAGGTATATTCCGCCAGGGCTATCCCAGGCTCATTACCCAGGTTATAGTCTCGGCCGGTTATACCATTGGGCCCTATACCGCAGGCTTATACCTCAGGGTAACCCAGGTAAATACCAGGCGAACCCAGGTATACCCAGGGCCTATGACCGAAGGTTATGGGACCAGGCTAACCAGGAAAAACAGGCTAGCCAGGCCTATATCCCTAGGCTAACCCAGGTTATTAGCCCAGGCTAACCCAGGAGGTTATACCCAGGCTAACCCGGGTTATACCCAGGCTAACCCTAGGTGATACGCCAGTTTATACCCAGGCTAACCCCACTATACCTTCAGGTTTAATAGCGGCCCGGTTATACCCAGGCTATAGCCCAGGTTATACCCAGGCTAACCCCAGGTTATACCCAGGCTAAACAGGTTATACCCAGGCTAAACCAGGTTATTACCCAGGCTAACGCCGGTTTTTATACCCAGGCTAACCCAGGGCATACCAGGGCTAACACCGGTTATAACCCAGGCTAACCCCAGGTTATATCACCCAGGCTAACCCAGGGTTATAATCCAGGCCTAACCCAGGCTAACCAGGTTATACCGCCTGGTTATACCTAGGCTAACCCAGGTTAGTATCCCAGGGCTAACCCAGGTTTATACCAAAGGCTAATCCCAAGCTAACCCGGCTAACCCAGGTTTACCCCAGGCCTAAACACAGGCTATACCCAGGCTAGACCCAGGGGTTATACCCCAGGCTAACCCAGGTTATACTCAGGCTGACCCCAGGTTTATAACCAAGGCTAACAGCTAACTCAGGCTAACCCCAGGTTATACCCAGGCTAAACCCAGGCTATACCCAGGCTAATAACGCCAGGTAAACCCAGGCTAACCCAAGGCTCGTAGTCACCCGGGTGCTACCCGGTTATACCCAGGCTAGACCCAGGTTTATACCAGGGCTAACCGCAGGTTATACCCAGGACTAAACCCAGGTTATTAACCTAGCTAACCCAGGGTTATAACCGCAAGCTAACCCAGTTATACCGCCAGGCTAACCCAGGTTATACCCAGGCTAACCCAGGTTAATACCTAGGCTAACCCAGATTATACCAAGGCTAACCCAGGTTATAACCCAGGCTTAAACCCAAGTTATCCCCAGGCTTAACCCAGGTTATATGCCCAGGCTAACCCAGGCTATAAACCCGGCTAATCCCAGGTTATACCGCAGGCTTAACCCAGGTTATAAACCCCAGGCAACCCAGGTTATACCCAGGCTTAACGGCCAGGCTATATCCCAGGCCTACCCAGGTTTATACGCACGGCTACACCCAGGTTATACCCAGGCTAGACGCAGATACCCCAGGAATTATATCCCCGGTTATACCTTTTATGGCTATGCCCAGGTTATACCAGGCTAACCCAGGTTATAACCCAGGCTAACCCGGTTATAACCGGCTAACCAGGTTATAACCCAGGCTAACCAGGGTTAATACCCCAAGCTAACCCAGGTTTTACCCAGGCTAACCCATGCAGGTTATTACCCGTAGGGCTATACCCAAGGTTATAGTCCCAGGCTACCCAGGTTATACCCCAGGCTAAACCCAGGCTAATACCCAAGAGCTAACCCAGGCTATACCCAGGCTAACCCAGGGCTCATACCCTGGCCTTACCCAGGGTTATACCCAGGCTAACCCAGGTTATACCCCAGGCTACCCAGATTATACCCAGGCTAACCCGGTTATACCCAGGCTAACCCAGGCTATACCAGGCTAACAGGTTATACGCAGGCTTTAACCCAGGTTATACCCAGGCTCACCCAGGCTATCCCAGGTTTATACCCCGGTTATAACCCAGGCTAATACCCAGGTTAATACCCAGAGCTAACCCAGGTAATTCCCAGGCTAACCCAGGTTATACCTCAGGCTAACCCGAGTTTAACCAGGCTAAACCCAGGTTATACCCCAGGCTAACCCAGGTATAGCCCAAGCTAAAACCCTGGTGTTTACCCAGGCTAACCCAGGTTTACCCAGGCCTAACCCAGGTTTATACCCAGGTCTAACCCAGGTTAATACCTCAGGCTACGTCAGGTTATACCCAGGCTACAAACTCAGGCTAACCCAGGTTTACCCCCGGTTATACCCAGGGCTACCGGTTTCCCAGGCTAACCCAGGTTAGACCAAGGCTAAACCAAGCTATACCCAGGTTACTAACCCCGGTATACCCAGGCCTATACCCCAGGTTTATATCCCAGTGCTAACCCAGGTTATATCAGCGGTTTATAACCGCAGGCTTAACCCCAGGTTATTATCCCAGGCTAAACCCAGTTATTACCAGGGCTACTCAGGCTAACCCAGGTTATACCCCGTTATACTCAAGGCTAACCCGGTTAACCCAGGCTAACCCGGCTATAGCCCAGCTATCCCAAGCTATACCCAGGCTATAAACCCAGGCTAACCCAGGTAATACTGCAGGCTAACCCAGGTTTATACCAGGCTGAACCGCAGGTTATAACCCAGGCTAAACCCAGGCTATACCCAGGCGAACCCGTTATACCCAGGCTAAACCCAGGTTATGACCCAGGCTAACCCAGGTTAATACCGCGGCTACCCAGCTATACCACAGGCTAAACCCAGGTTATACCTAGGCTACCCGATTAATACCCAGGCTTAACCCAGGTTATCAACCCAGGCTAACCCAGGTTATACCCAAGGCTAACCCAGGTTATAACCCAGGCTAACCGAGGTATACGCCCAGGCTAACCCAGGCCTATACCCAGGCTAACCCAGGCATACCCAGGCTAACCCACCGCGTTATAATAGCCAGGCTTTAACCCAGGTTATACCCAGGCATAGCAGTTATAACCCAGGCTAACCCCAGGTTATACCCAGGTTATACCCAGGCTAAGCCAGGCTATACCAGGTTATACCACCGGTTATAACCCAGGCTATACCCGGTTATAACCCAGGCTAACCCAGGTTTGTATAGCCAGCGCTAACCCGGTTATCCCAGGCTAACCCCAGGTTAATACCCCAGTGCCCCCGCTAACCCAGGTATACCCAGCTAACCCAGGTTATACCCAGGCTAACCCAGGTTATAACCTCAAGCTAACCCAGTTTTATACCCAGGCTAACCAGGTTATAACCCAGCTAACCCAGGTTATACCCAGGCTAACCCAGGTTATACCAGGCTAACCAGGCTATACCCAGGCTAAACCGCCGGCTAAACCCAGGCTAACCCAGGGCTAATACCCAGGCTAACCAGGTTATTAACCCAGGCTAACCCAGCTATACCCAGGCTAACCCCAGGTATACCCAGGCTAACCAGGTTTTAATACCCAGGCTAACCGCAGGTTATCCCCGGCTAAACCCAGGGCTAAAACCCAGGTTTATACCCCGGTTATACCCGGCTACCCAGTTTATAACCCAGGGCTAAACCAGGTTATACCAAGGCTTAACCCAAGCTAACGCCAGGCTAACCCAGGTTATACAGGCTAACCCAGGCTATAACAAACAGGCA
>JAJSRW010000768.1:0-37500 GCA_022414725.1 Microglena sp. YARC
CCCTCCCCCAACACACCCCAACACACACACACCACACACACATTGCACCAGTACCATCCACCCACCCACCCTAACACCACCCCCACCCACCTAACCAGCTACCACCCCACCCACCCACACCCACACCACACCACACCCTTCCACACTCATGCACCAGCTACCACCCACCCCCACCCACCCCCACACCACCCCCACACACCCTTACACCAGCTACCCAACCCACCACACCCACACCACACCCACACACCCCACACCTTACACCAGCCACCACCCACTCACCCACCCACCCACACCCGCCCACCCACTCACACCTGCACCAGCTACCACCACCATCCACCGCACCACCCACCCACACCTGCACCAGCTAGCAACCACCCACCTACCCACCACCACACCCGCACCACTCCCCACCCACACCCTGCCAAGCTACCACACCCACCCACTACACCCGACCCACCCACACCTGCACAAATGCTACACCCACCCACCCTTACACACCACACCACACCAGGCCACCAACCCCACCCACACCCATCACACCACACCCACACCACACCCACACCACACCACACCACACCACAACACACCACTCCACCCACCCACACCACACCCACACACCATACCGCACCTGCACCACCTACACAACCCACCCACCCCACCACCCACCCACGCCTGCACCAGGTACCACCCACCCACACCACACCACCACCCACACCACTTCCACCCACAACCACAACCACACCACACCAACACCACACCACACCACACCACATACCTGCACCTTGCACACCCTAACCACCCCCACCCACCCCACACCCACCCACCCTGCACCAGGGTACCACCCACCCCACCACACCCACACCCACACCACTACACCCCCACACACCAGCTACCACACCAAACACCCCACACTTGCACCCCACACCGTTGCACCCAGATTACCAAGAGTCTGAAAACACAGCGCCTCCGTGTCCTTCCGCTTACGTCAGCCCTGTCTAGCTGTCTAAATGAGCGCACTGCTGCAGCTGCTGCCAAGTGAGTTTTTTTGTTTTGTTATGAAAATAATTTTACCGCAGGAGGTGGGTCTTCCGACACAAACCAGTGTCACCGAGGATTCAGTTGGGATGGTGTTGCCACTGCTACAAAGTAGTAGGCACGCTTTACTACCGTTATTGCTACAATCAATCTATTGTTGCAAAGAATGTGCAGAGGCTCAATACATCTATTCTTTGATAGCTTGTTTGCTAGTTGCTTGATAAAGAGTCAGCTCGCTGCACTTGGCAAGTGTGCAAGCGGCCTCTTCCTTTATTTGAGAATGCCTCATAAGGTGGTAGCAGCTTGCACATGTATTTTAAAAATATTGATTCAACTAAGCTACCAAGCAATGTTGGTGGATGGCCCTAGTGCAAGCAAACAGGCTGGACCCTCAACCTTACGCCTCGTAATATGGCGTACGTTAACTATTTATTTCAGTTATTTATTTACTTATTTATTGACTAAGCAACTAAGGTGATGTTGAACATACTTGCGCTTGGATAAGCCTTGGGCCTCAGAAGAGGTGCCGTGTGATGAACATCGATTGACTTCTGTATATCACTAAATGTGTGTTCCTGACATTGACTATAAGGTGACACTGTTGTCGATTGCATGTTCCGTACATTCCTCTATATTTATCCACTGTTTCTGTTTTGGGCTATGCATGGCAGCTTCCAGCCAGCTCCATTAGCCAGGAACTGGATCAATCCAAAGCATTCAGCTTCACCGGAATGCTCGCCATGACAGCTTTCAAAAGCGATAGCTAGCTTCAGCTTTGGGCCAAGGACGGGGGATTGGATCTGCCTAGAAGCTCCTACAAGTAGGTAAAACAAGAAGCAGTGGATCTATCTTCCATTCAGCACGTGTGCCATATGGACGACTATCCCTCAACGTTCCCTTCTCTTCGTTGACTCAATTGTTTCACTTATATTTGAGTTTTGCCAGTTTTTTTTTTCTTTTCTGACCACGTTATTCTTTCCCTTGACAGCACTGAATGCCATCGCGAGTTTCCTTGCATCAGTCCTCTGCCTGTGAAGGTGGCCCTAGCTGCCATGGATGAACGTTGGCGTGGCATGGGTCAGCAGGATGCACATGAGTTTCTGGTCTCTCTTCTGAACACCTTGCAAGGGGAGGTGCATGCGGCACAGGTGGGTGCAACGCTCTCTTTCAACCCTTCTATACAAAAATAAAAATGAAAGTTGTTACGCCTTGCCACAGGATGTGAGATTGAAGGAGCCCTTCTGTTCACCTGCTCTTGGGAATGTTACTGTGGGTTTTGCTTCCACAGACCTCTACTGAGCCTGCGCGCGGTCTACAGCGCTGGGTTGGTGCAACACTCTCTTTCTACCCTTCCATAATGCTCATGTTCTCACTACTTCGGCCATGCTTGAATGTGATGCGGAAATGTTTTGCCTTCTACTGTCTGCGGCACCCTGACATAATTTGTGTGTGGTACACAGACACATTATTGAAGGCAGCTTCACATCCTCTTCACCTCTTAAAGATACAATAGAAGCCGTAACGATTCAGCAAATTACAAGTTTCATTCATTTTCTTTTTCTAATTCACCAAACCATTCCAAAATGAATTCATATTAAATAGCCCCCCTTTTAAATGGTTTTGCCCACTTAAAAGAGTCGCCCTTAATTGGCTCATTCTTTTTCTGCTGCTACAGCTTGGCCTGGACTGTATCCCTACCCCGTTAACGCAACCTGGGCCGTCTTCAAGAAACGTAGTTCCCCGTGGCGCCACCACTACTGCTGCTGATCCTGGCACTGGCATTGGTGCTGGTGCTGGTGCCAAAAATGCTGATGATAGACTGGAGACTGGCGCTGCTTCTGGTATATCTGTTCCCAATGCTGCTGCTCTGGATACATCTGACAAAGCCATCGCCACTGCTGCTGCTGCTGCTGCTGCTGCTGCTGCTGCTGCTGCTGCTACCGCTTCTGCCACTCAGGGTGGTGGTGGAGGTGCTGCCATCTCCAGAGACTGTGCCATAACAGCAGCATCCCCTGCTGGGGCTCTGATTGCCCAGGAAGATGTCGGCCATAGCTGTAAAGACGACCAGCATGAGCAGAAGCCCTCCCCTTCCTCCTCGGTTGCCAGAAGTGCTGAGGTGAACATGAAGTCTATCAATTTGTCAAAGACAGTGTGCCCCGTGTCTAAGAATTTCAGCGGATGCCTGCAGCATGACCTCAGGTGCCAGACTTGCGGCTGCCACACCAAGGTGGGAGGCACAACTTTGTTCCGTTTCAGAAAGGGGGTCGTCTTGTAGTGATTAGGGATTTGGTGTCTTTCATGGGTGGGATCCAGGTAGTGATTTGGGTAGGCCGCCCAAAAGGTCGCCCCGGGGGTTTCGGGGGGCACGGCTTATTTAAGTCCTGGGTATCAGATGGTTTGGCCTAAACAGGTCCCATGTAACTATTGGCATATATCACCCAGCCCTCACCCTTCATACATACCCCCCCCCCCCTATCCCTGAAACAGCTGACATGACTTGAATTCAATTCATGTCAGTTCCTTTATAGCAATCTAGGGGACGAATTGGGTTCAGTGGTCAGACTTTATACTTGTTCTCAGGCCAAATCTCCCAGTATTCTCAGATTCGTGGCAAAAATTGAGTTACGAAGTCCGTCATTTTTCGAAAACCCAACTCCCAAATTATCCCCTGAATTGCTATGTCTGATGTTTTTAATCTCGTGATACAGGTGAAAGAGCAGTTCTACCATTTGAGCCTTCAGCTGCCCATGAGCAGCAGCACTGCTCCCCTGAAGTTGAAGTCTTTGTTGACCTCACACTTCAAGGACGAGGTGGTTGATAAGGAGTGCGTAAATGCGCACGGCAAGTGTTGGCGCATCAGGTGAAGCACTCCATCCGTCGCCTACCACGAGTGTTAGTGATCCATCTGAAGAGGTTCAATGTCATTCCACAGGAGGGAGGTCCAATCAGGTGCACATTCTCTTTGCTTTTATTTGTATTGAAAGGAGTTCATCCCAGGAGGTGGTCGAGAAGGAGTGCTTAAAGTGTGGCGTGGGAAGTGTGACTTATCAGGTGAAGCGCTCCATCGGTCCATCCTTCGCCCACCTGGAGGGCTAGCAGTCAACCTGGAGAGGTTCAATGTCATTTCACAGGAGGGAGGTCAGATCAGTTGCTGTGATTCCCTTCTGTGATTTCAATTCAGCTTTTTTGTGTTTGAAGTCTCATATTTAAATATTTTGTTTTGTTTTTCGTTTTTTCTGCATCTGCATCTGCAGGAGGTAGTACAGGTAATGAGGAAGTCGCTCCCATTGCATGCTTCAAGGGGGTAGCTCTGGGCTCAAGTGCTAGTAGCCCACCTGAAGAGGTTCAATATGATTCCAGAGGAAGGCGGTCAGAAGAGGTTCACAGTCCATTTGCTCTCTTTTGTTTTTCAACCCAGGAGGTGGGACCCCATACACATTCCAGCGCCACCGAGGATTTAGAAAGAAAGGCGAAGAAATTCCTACTAAGTAGGCACCGATTCCCTATGCACTAGAAAACTGGCGTGCAGATACAAACGCCCCTATGGTACCAACATCAGCCCCACCTCTGATGATTCCTGCCCTCTCTGTCACAAAGCACAGGATGGAGCTAGTCGTATCCTTGCTGGATGCACCCACCCTGTATTCAAAGGGATGTACATTAAGAGACATGATTAGGCGGTCCAACTCATCCAAAAGGCAGTAGCCAAGGGGGCCCTGTGGGCCCTCCCTATGTGCATGGACGCAGGCACGTGTGAGGCAACATCCGACTCCCACCAGACCCCAACCACCCTCCAACCCCCTGATCTTCCCCAAACCACATGGGAATTACAGGCCTGATCTCCTCCTCATTGATGACGAATCCAAACCAAGAAAGGATTACCTAGTTGAACTGGGCTACTGCTCAGACACTGACCACCACATAAAATTCCAGGAAAAGAGCGCCCAGCATAAGGAGCTCCAACGTATCCTACATCAGCAAGGATTCCTGATCCATTACCTAGTCTTCACGATAGGTATCACTGGTACCATACCCATCACAACAATTACCGATCTCTCCACCATCAGGATCAGTCGCGAACACGCAGGCAAACTCATATCGCAAGCTGCACAGAAAATCTATGGCCTCCTGTACCAGCATTCTTGCCACATCTCGCATAAAGGAACCCCTGCCGCCTAGAGGGCGACTCTTACTAAGTCTGCCATGGTGACATTCCCCAGCTGCAGTGAGGGAGGGTCCCCTTAACACCATGCCCCTCCAGGCGTTATCATTTTTTAGTTACCTATTCCACAGGAGGCAATAGATGTCCCGCGCTTCAATGCTTGGTTGTCTTTTAACCATCTATGCCTTATCCCTAATTGGCAGGTATTCTGTTTCATTTTTTGCCCTCCTTTCCTGCTTTTTAGCAGCTGCTCTGGAGTATATTCCCTCTAGTATATAGCTCATTTCGTCCTGCATATTTTGTCCTGCATATTTCCTTGGTGCTGAGCTTATGCAGCGTTGCGGGGAGCAGGAACATTCTGCACATGGCTCCCTTTCCTGTAATCTATTATATTTTTGTGATGTACTGAAGTATCCCTTGACTCCATCAAGCCGCTTGCACATTTGGAGTCCAGTAGGGCACCAGTACAAATGTATTCATCATCATCATCATCATTGTCATCATCATCATCATCATCATCATTTATTACCCAATCATCATTTTTGTAAACCTCTCCTCTGCCAGGTTTGTAAAGCTGCATACTGGTGTAGAGCTGAGCAATCGATTGAGTCTAGAACCCTTCTGCCTGCAAGGAATTTCAGCCCACCCTCTCTTGCTTTCCATGAAGACACCTGGCTCACATGGCTCCACCGGAGGTAAGAAACTGATATTGTCTCGAACAGTAGTTTTGTGTGTGTGTGCAACACGTCGCGAATTGAGCAACTCAGTGCAACCCCAGTGCGATGCGCCGCCCCCGAATCACCGCACTCCGCGCTCAGCCCTGTACCGTGCTGCGCCACCATCCTGAAATCAAGCTTGTGTTGCAAATTTTGCCTTTCAACTGGACATACAGAAAGCTAAAAAAACTGTCAAACAGTTCAATCGTTTACATATTTATATACATATATATGAGTATATCGGTGGACGGGTTGAGGACGTATCCATCTACCTTGCATACGTATTTGGGGCCAAAACATGGGGCAACCCACCAATACTCAATATTATTGGTGGGGCAAGAAGGAGTTTCAGCCGCCCCTTTCTTACTGCCCATGAAGGCACATGGTTCACATGGCTACACTGGTAAGCATACACTTCTCAAACGCTTTTACTTATTCGCAAGTATGTGCTCATTTGCACTTTTTACTCTTGAGCGGCATCATTGGGCGACCCCCCCGGAACTCCAGGTGTTATGACATGGGCTTGTCTTGGGCCGGGTATTGATAAAACCACTGTGACTCCTACTTTGTATTCGTGTACTACTGCCCTACTGAGAGCGACAAAGCACACAACGCAATTTAAGGAATGATAGGCAGTAGCGGGGGGACTTTCTGCATTCGTTGCTCGTGTACCTCACGCTCAATTCGGGGCTTTGCTGGAGGAGATATTGGCCTCACAAGCTTGGGTTTGGGGGGGGGGGGGGGGGGGCATGTTGGCCGGACAGGGGGGAGATATACATCTACCTTGCATACATATTTGGGGCAAAACATAAACTAAGATTACGGTTATGGCCTATAACCAACACCCAACACCCCAACACCCCAATATCCCAACACCCCAACGCCCCAACACCCCAACACCCAACACCCCAACACCCCAACACCCTAGCCAGCTGTGCTTACTCCTTCCATCTTGTCTCAGACTCAGACAGTGACAAGGAAAACCAGTGCGACATCAACACAACAGCTGCTGGGCGCTCGCTCAAGGCGCAGCATACCTCACATGGAAATAGGTTCAATCCCTTTGTTCGCAACCCGTGTGTGGAGGGACAGCAGGCAGCTCCCCTGTCGTCTGTCTCCAAACCATTTGAAGCACATGTGCAACCTAAGAGATCTTCCGACCCGAATCAACTTGAACAGTCAGTCCTATATCCATCTGCTCATAAGGGCTTGGCTGTAGACGTTTTTGGGAGCGAGGTGGTTGACCTGGACAGTCTTGATGTGGTTAATCTTGGGGGCGAGGTGGTTGACCTATATGTTGACACATCACACCCTGACGAGACAGACATCATCATGTGTACTGCTTCCCACTGTGCGCCGTCCACTATGAAGGCCAAGGCGCCCAGCTCACTCATCCCCTCCTTTCCAAACCCAGCCGTTCCCAAATCAGCTGCAAAAGCTGGTGAATCCCAACAACCTGGCCTCTCCCCCTCAAACGGCGACAGCTGTGTCAAAGCCCCCCGCACTAAAGCAGGTCTCACTAGATGGGCCGCTATGGGTGCAGGCCCAGCTGGCACGCAGCTGCCCCAAGACCCCTCTGCCGACATGCAACCTGCAGGGCCTGCCTCTAAGTCACCATTGTTGCTTGGAGGGAAGCCCAGTGGTGATGGATCCGCCTTCAAGGTGTCCCCAACCACAAGTGGGGGCAGGCTCAGTGTGGAAGGATCTGCGCAGAAGGTGCTTCTGCCTCTCAGAGGCGGAGCTTTCTTTGGAGCTTCCTCACCACCATTTCTTTCTATGCCGGCAATCACACCGGCTCGCCCATCGCTGCATCCTTCACCTGGTTATGAAGCAGGCTCCAGGATGCCAACGCCAGCAGTGCAACACCGCAGGGCCCCTGCTGCTGCTATGTAAGTAGGGACCGGCATATCATATGATGTTGACCAAATGTGAATATGATATCATACAAACTGCACTATATGATATTGTATATAAATGGTAACCAGGGGGGGGCTGGAAGCCAGATTTTGGACCACATCATCAAAATGGTATCAGATTCCGATAGGAGTTCGAATTGTGGAAGTTGCATACACATGTAGGGGAAAGTAAAGTTGAATACAAGTTTTTACCCCCCCACTCCCCCTAACCCCCCACTCCCTCATCCTCACCCTCACTAAAATGGGGGTCCTTCAAAATATATTTTCATGCCCTATCCAACTATGCTCTTACATCTTTCAAGGGGTTGTCCAGGCGTGATTTATAGCCAACTTACGATTTGGGCAAAAAACACTTTGGGGACCTCAAACTTCCCGTCCAACTTCATTTTGGGTAAAATAAACCTTGTCATCGGATCCTCAGGATGAGCTCTATTGAAAGCGATGATGAGGTACAGGAGCTTATTTCATGCCCCCCCCCACCCCACCCACCCACCCACACCCACACACCCCACCCACACCCCCCTTGATGGTAACTTTAGCCTAGTCAGACCGCCGTCACCATATGATATCATATTGCCGTTCCCTTTATGTAAGGCATGGGATGATATGGGATGGGGAAATGGCATGGCATGGGAAGAGCTTGCACAGTTATGCTTTTCCTTCCCTATAAACGCTGATATTTGTACTATACGTATCCCCATAGCAGGGCCCCTGCTGCTGCTGCTATGTAAGGCATGGGATGACATGGGATGAGCTTGTACAACTAAACTTTTACCTCCGTATAATCAATGTTATCTTGACCATATGAATCCCCATTGCATTACCCCTGCTGCTGCATTGTACGCCCATGACATGGGATGAGCTTGTGCATCTATATGTTTCCCTCCATAAAATTGTATACCGGTACATCATGTCATCCTTATTATACGCATTCTCATTTCATTGCCCCTGCTGCTGCATTGTCCGCCCATGACATGGGATGAGCTCGTGCATTTCTACTTTTGCCTCCGTATAAATCGTGTCATCCACATGATACAAATTATCATTTCGTTGTCCCTGCTGCTGCATTGTATGCCCATGGCATGGGATGAGCTTTTCTACTGCATTTATACTTTTAGCTCCGTATAAATGATGCCATCCTTAGTGTATCAATTTTCATTCCATGGCCCCTGCTGCTGCAACACAAGCGTATGACATGTGATGAGTTTGTCAGCCTTGCGTTGCACACATGGGATTGGAATTTGTATCATTAGGCGGTAGAAAGCCAGGTTTTCAAACTTGTGAGATACCTTGTTGAGATCTTGGCACCCATATCTTTGCCAGTTTCATAATTGATATAGCATAAGCAATATTTGTTCTTGCCGGCTACCAGCATAAACTTCTAGGCAGCTCCCTCAGCCAGCATCTGTGCTAAATAGCCAGGCAGCCAGAGGAGCTGCCTAGAAGCTGCTACGTGTAGCTGCGAATATAAACAGTGCCTCCTCATCCTGTCCTTGGCATCTGCACTGGCTCCGGCTTCTACCAAAGCTTGTAGGCAGTCAAGATGACCCCCTTCTGCAGCCAAATACAGGGGCCTCCTACCTTCCTTAGGTGTTTCAACAGTGCTGGAAAGCTATGTGTGCAAGCTCCCATTGAGCTCAGGCTGTATGGTTCAGTAGAACCTAGCAAAACTTACAGGTCTGCGGTTTGAGCCCTTGCCAGGTTCTCAAATTTCAGACCTGCCGCCTTCGGAGAGATAGAGAACGTCCCTCCGTGCTGTCGCGCGGTAGTCCATGCACAGGCGCAGTAGCGGTCTGCAAAACCAAACCCCACAATAGTAGCCATTCTCCAGTACTTGGGGTGCATGCCAGCGTGAGAGTTCCTTTAACCTTAGGCCCCGTGACAGGGCGTATGATTTTTTAATTTGTGTGCAAGCTCCCAGGTGCACCAAGCTTTGTTTCCCCCGCTACCTATTGTGACCGCTGCCTGGGACCCTATTGGGCCCAAACTTCCGCTACCCTGACACCCGAACCCCCTATCCCCTGGGGCTGCCCTACCCAAATCGCTACCTGGACCCCACCATTGGAAAGTACCAAATCCCTGAAAGCTACCAGAAGACCCCCTTTATGAAACAAAAACAACTATGATGTGCGCTAGGTTGCTTTACGTTTGGCTGAATAGGTAGCCAGGGGAGCTGCCTGGAAGCTGCTACACGTATAAAAAAAACTTTGAGTATGGGACTGAAAACGAAATTGTCTACTGGGCCTTTCTAAGCTTGCTATCTATTTTGTGCAGGGATGATGATGGCGATGTGTTCATGGTGGATGAAGGCGCCCAGCTTGCCGCAACTATAGAGCGGAGCAAGCGAGAGTTACACACATCTGCTCAGAGTGTTGGATCCACAGGCAAGAAAGCAAAAGTTACTGTTGAGCAGCATACGCCATTTGAACCCCCAGCTTCTAGCCAGCTTCTCCTAAGCAGTCAACCTGCATCAGAGCACATGACTGTTGATATCATGGACGATGATGCTAACGATGCTGAGCTCCAAGCAGCAATACAAGCCAGCATGCGAATGCAATACATCGTCTTCATGGGTCATGACGGGGCGGACGACCCCGTGCGTGTGGCCAGGTTTACAACTGAACTGGAAGGCAGTACAGCTGCAATACCAAACCCAGCTCAGCCCACACAACCATGCGATGCAGGGCTACAGGATAAGCGGCAAGGCCCAAGCCTGTCATCGCAGAATCCGCCACAACTGCCACCACCCAGTGAGCTTGAGCTTAACAGCATTGATGTCGTGGCCTCCCCACTAACTACACGAGTTATCAAACCCTCATCAGCAGAGGCGCAGGTGGTGCTGGAAGATGATATGTCATCATGCACCAGTACACAGGTATTGGTAGAGACTAGTCCCAAAACCCCAGCTCCAGCTCTACAAGCAGAGGGTACATCAAATCTGCAGAAGCGGGCGGAGGTGATTGACCTAGCTGGTATGGATGAGGAGGAGGCGCAGCTGCAAGCCGTACTGGAGGCAAGTGCCAGGGAGTATGATGTGCAGCAAGCCGAAAATGATGAATTGCAAGCTTTGCAGGCTTCCTCCTACCTGGAAGACTGCGATCAAGGCGGTGCACTTGTTGGTGCCACGGCGCACAACCTGACAGGGGACGAGGCTGAGGTAGTCGGGGCTGAGGGAGAGGTGGAGCAGGCTGTAGCAGCAGAGCAGGTGCAGCGGAGGCGAGTGATGCCCCCGCCTGCTCTCCCTCCAGTCAGACTTGCAGAGGACTCAGATGATGAGGGCACCGACCCCCCTAGGGATCCCTCTCACCACCCCAGGTTGGAACAAAGCAGTGGGGCACCTGCTAAGCCTAACCTGCAACCTCTGTGCTCTCAGCATGGCGAGAGAGGAGCAGCTCAGCATGACGTGTCCACCACACAGTGTGGCCCTTCCAACCAACACGCCAGGCATACAATGGAGCCTGTAAAAGCTTTGAAAGGCTCGATGCTTGTCATTGGAGGCGGCGCGTGTGAGCCTGAGTCTACCAAGCGTGCAGGTAGTGGTGGTGGGAGCGCAAGTGTGGCCCTAAGCAGTGTGGCCTCATACATGCTCCAGGGCATTGTGAGCCATAAAGGTGTCACGCCCCTCTCAGGGCACTACATCGCTGACATTGTGCGAAGCCGTAAGGTGGGTGGGAGGTCGTCTATTATTTTGTATTTCTTAGACCGGAATCACGACTTTCTATTCAACCTATCTGCATGTCAGTGCAAGTTATAAAGGGTCAAAGTGAGTATTGAAACAACTTGTTCGTGGTAATTATTTGTTAAACAAAAAAGTGCAGCCTTGTGGTTGTATCTGCTGGGTATTTTTACTGGGGCTGCCCCCCTTAATCCTAAGTCTCCAGTTGAACTCCTGGCAAATCTAGTTGTGTTCGTTGCAAGGACCAGCACATCATATAATGTTGACCAAAGGCGAGTATGATATCATATGATATACACATGTATGAGAATGATACACATGATACACATGTATAAGAATGATAAACATGATACATATGTATAAGAATGATACATATGATATACACATGTAAAAGAATTGCATCGCATGATATTGTATATAAATGGTCACTGAAGCCTAGTCAGACTGCCGGCGACAAATGATATCATATGATGACATGATATCATATTGCTGTTCCCTAGTTATTTGGGAGCTTTGATGATCTAGTTGCCATGGCCATCCGTTCTCATCTCACATGTTGGCTACCTGTTTGTCATCTTCAATGTTGCTTCATGATTGCTTGCGCACACTATGCATTCCATATGCCCACTCACATATGGTGATTGTAAGCATGTACAACCCGCATACAGTCAACCATTTGTTTTTCCTACCCACCCATCCACTCAAGTATCCACCCAACCTCCTACCCTCTCACCCACCCACATGACAATCTACCTTCCTGCTAACCTACCCTACGAAATCCGAGCGCCCGTTGTTTACGATGTGTTGGGGTTCAGTTCACCAGTGCTTGTTTCTTGAAGTGCCTTTTCTGTGTTTAAAGTAGGGCAAGCCCATTTAGCCTATTTGGCGACCCCTGGACTGTAAAAGACAGGTTACCCTCCTGCTTACATACCCGTACCCTACCCCTACCCTCATGCAGGCGCAGCCCAAGGGCGATCCTGCGATCCCATGCACGCAGTGGGATCGATACAATGATGAGAGTGTGAAACCCATATCTGCGTTGTCTGTGATGCAAGATGCTGCTAGCCAGTCTTATCTCCTCTTCTACGTGGCAAATGGAGGGGTGTGACCTGGGCGTGCCTTTAAGCTGTCCACATCCACTTGATTAAATTTTGTACCCTGGAATGTGGTGTAGTAGTGTTTATACTGCTTATGTTTACTCCACATGCAGATGGTGAGCACGAGCCCTGAGAAAGCGACCCCTCTTTTGTAACGGCCGGGTTTCTAGGTTGTAGTAGTAGACTAGTAGTAGCAGTAGTAGTAGAAGTAGTAGTAGTTCCAGGAGTAGTGGTTGGAACCTCTCCAGTTCTAGGCCAGATAAGATCCCAGGCCAGGTCAGATCCCTGGTTGGGTCTGCTGGGCTGGCCAGATCTAGCTGCATCGCTTAAGTTGCTATGCCAATCTCTATGGCGATAGTTTTTACCGCTAAAAGCCAAAAATCGCTTAAAAGAAAAACACTGGTGAGCAGCCCGAAGGCTGATCGGCCATGTAGACAAACCAATCGACCATGAACCAATTCCACGTGAATTACGTGATAGAAAGCACACAGCATGCATGCTCAATGTGCACAATACTGCTACGTTCACTATTAAGCCAGCTTGATGAGACTGGAAATTCTCTATTCTCGGGCAAAATTCTTAAGTCCAAGGGACGAACTACGAAGTGTTTTGAGATCCCAAATCCAAGTCATGCGCTGAATGGCTATAAGCATTAAAGCAAGCAAGCTGTGAAACAAAAGCTTCACAAGTGACACACTTATTTGAAACATCGTTTAGCTTTGTGTCTTAGTCTTCTTTTGTTGCTTCCCTCTCCAAGTGACCGTTTCTTCAGTTTCTTCCATGTAATGATGATGAAGATGATGCTCTGGTAGCAGTCTGTTTATCAGATACTACCGGTTAATGCAGTTGATGTGCATGCAAACGGAATGATAGTTGATTGCAGGGCTGTTCAGGACGCTGCTTCTTGTGCGCAGACACAGATTTTGCAGCCGGATTCGGAAAACCCTTATCAACTTCCTCACCAAAGAAGCAAAAACAAATCGAAAAATTCGCGGAATCTGACGAATATAAGAGCAAAAACCTAAAGCGGCTCGAGCAGGGGCTGCCCGAATGCATGCCTGATTCTGACATCAAGTTAATGCGACGAGGGCGACCTCGAGAAGTGACCTCCGCAGGTTCGAGGTCTCCAATTGTGAAAGTTGGGCCAAACGCCCTAACCAGAAACTCAATCTTTCCACCCCCAAAATCTTGGGTTATAGACTTATAGAGGGTACTTAGACATGCAACATAGCCTTAAAACCATACTCAAATTCTCCAGCACCCAAACTTGCTAGGTTAGTTCAGCTTATAATCAGGCCTAGGAAAGGGAGGGTGCTTCACAACTTTGCCCAACTTCGTATAAATCCACATGTAAGACCACAACAGGAAAGCGCTCGTTTTTTTCGTCGAAAGGATCACTATACACCCCAATATTGTTGAAGAGGAAGTCGCATGGAATCGGTAGCAGAGCATACCGGGACTGATCGCTATATTGATAATTGTTACAGAAACCATAACTCGAACTCTACTTGTAGAACACAGCTTGCTACGTCATCAGGCTGCAACGTAATGCAAAACTTGTAACAGAGTAGCAAAGCAGTTGCCCCGCAGCGACAACAAATGTGCTGTCTGGGTTGACACACACACACAGATACGCAACCTCGGGAAAACACCCACAGGGTTGGTAAAACATTCACAGGACCCTTAGCCGACCCGGCACGGCCCTTGACACCTCAGCTTAGCTAACGCCAACATGTGGCTTGGAGCACACGTATCGTCAATAAATATGCCCTCCTCATTATAATTGGCAATGGACATATGTGCCTCACAAGCTTGGGGGTGGGGGGAAAGGGTGGCCGGGTGGGGGCGGGGTGGGGGGGGAGGGGCAATTGAAAAAATCCGAGCGCAGGGTCTAGATTGTTTTTCCAGACCCCCCCTGCTGAAAGTACAATTTAAAAAAGGCCTTTAATTTGTATGCTTCTCATTTGTGTCTAGGGAGGGATGGGACATGGGAGTCTATCAGACTTGGACTAGTCTTTAAATGGGCTAGTCCGCTTAGTGCGCCCCTTGTTTTCCGTGGGTATTGCACGGAGGCACTTGTGATTGGAAGACGGTGAGCAAACCAGATTGGGCTGAAAAACATGTAACAATTGATAACAAATCTCGAACAGGAGCAGATCAGGAGAAGCATATTTTTGCATGTTTGGTCCAAAGGTCCACTAGGATAAATCTCTGAGAGACTGATCTCAGATGGTCTAGGATGCCTGCAAGGCAAGTGTTGAGCTGCTCATTAGCTTCCTTAGCCTCTGCTTTAGCCTGGAATGCTACAGCCTCAGCTGCAGAGCAACTGCTTATCAGTTTCCTCAGCCTAAGGTACAGCCAACCCAGATATAGCCTCAGCTATAGGGTAAGCTGCTCTGCAGCCTTGCAGCAGAGGCTGTAGTCGGGCTTTGCTGTGCCGCTCGGCAGAAGAAGCTGGTTTGAATTAATTCAGATGACGAGCAGCCATAGGGGCTGCGGCCATGTAACCAAGTTCAAGTTCAAGTACCCGCGGCTGAGGAAGCTGATAAGCAGCTGGACATTTTCCTGACAGACCTCCCTGTATACTCTGCCTGCTCTGCACACCTGCAGGGCTTGCACGCTTGCCGATGTCAACATGTTCCAAGTCTAAGCTATGAGTATCTGAGTACATGAATTTGATTTTTAATTGTTACATGGTTCTTCAGCCAATTCTGGGCTGCTCACTGTCTGCCAATTCCAAGTCCCCCTGTGTGATACCCACAGAAAACAGGGAGCACACTAAGCGGATTATATAGTTCAAATGCTTGTCAAGGTCATCTCAGTTTATGGTCCGTGTCCTAACTTTCCAAACATTAATAGCCATACGCACGACATACAATATCTCAACATCTATGTGTCTAATTGTGATAACAGGCCTCCATGAAGGCCCAACCTCTTTACGACACCTGCACTACCGGCAACGGAGCCGCCTATACCCCTGGGTTCAACAGCTTCTGGTTGATGATGCTCTTGGCTTGGTCTGGTCGTCCACAAGGAGGGAACAATAAGAGGAGCAGATACAGGTTGCTCTATGGGACAATCAAATAAACAGCATGGGATTATGAGAAGAACTGCAAGCGGCAACGGTAGGGGAAAGCTAGCCCTAACTTCCCTAAACCCACCTTGTCCCTAAACCCTATAAACACACAAACCCTTCAAATACAAACCTGACCCCCTAAACCCCCTACTGCCGTGCCAGTTCCTCGCAAAATGATTTAGCAATGGTGGCCGCAACCAGCGAGGTTGCTGATATCTCCCTAGCCGATGAATTGATGCATCCCATAACATTATTTGCTTTTGAGAGGAGGGCCGCTGCCCTACTTAGTTACTTTTCAACTACAAGCAGCAGCTTCTAGACAGCTCCCCTGTCTCACTATCCAGCCAATCTTAAAGCAACCTATTGCGCCTCGGAGCTAGCATTACAAGCTTTCTAGCAATGCTGAAATTTGGGGCTTGGCTCTAAATCTGGCTCAGAGTGCTACCGACATGCTGCACCTCGTAGCCGAAAAGAAAAGCAGCGAGGGGGAGACGGTTCCATTCCAGCTAATCTGGCTACACCCGCATCCCTGACTGTTACAAACACTTTCATCTCTGGCAGGGACCAGTGGCAACATGTATTCAAACAAACGGAAACAACACTGCTTTTCTTTCCGGCTATGAGCGCAGCTTCTAGGCAGCTCCTATGGCTTCCTACTTAGCCAAACCTCAAGCAACCTAGTGAACCTTGAAGCTGACATACTCAGCTCTCTAGCACCTAGTGAACCTTGAAGCTGACATACTCAGCTCTCTAGCACTGGGGGAATCTTGTGGATTAACCCAGTGACTGGATCAGAGAGCTGCCTCGAAGCTGCTCCTTGTAGCCGAAAAAACTATAGAGGGAAGCAAGCTGAAATTATGCACCAAAGCCTGACCAAAGGCGTGATTTATGAGATATCCTCCCGCCTGCCTTCCGTACTTAATCCAGGTCTGCAAGTCCTTGATCGGAATCCTGATCGGTGTATTACTTAACAGCTGCTTGTCCTCAGATCCGGACTCCAGTAACGCTACAGTTGCCATGCTTACTTCCGTTGCTCCTGTCCCTCCCTGCACCAGCTGCCATGCAGACTGTGGGAGCCAAACTGTCATCTAACAAAAAGACCCCCTTGCAGGTTTCTTGGCTCCTTGAGAGGGCAGTTGCATCAGCTCCCTAATGCCCTCCTCCACCAGGCGGATGTGTGCTTTAATCTTGGCTACCTGGCTCAGAGCTCCGTCCTTCTTTGCCTGGAGAGCCTTCAAGTATGAAATTATAATTGTTTCATGGATCTATTTGCCATCAGGTGTTTCCACGTCTGCAGAATACCCCCCCCCCCCCCCCCTCCCCCGTGCGATACGTACAGAATACATGGAGTGTAACCACCTGGAATCAAAGCTAGGCCTTCAAGTATGACTCAGTCGTGAAATCCACTAAAACAGCTCCAATGTTTTGGACACATATTGCACATGATTTGATGGAGTCATGATTGGTGGGTGCTCACTCAGTGCTTATTATTACAGCACACTTGTTGCTGAGTTAATTTACAGCACTCATGCATACGTGGCGATAGCACTTGGCTATCGGCCGTGCTTTGATACCACTGTGGGTAGTACCAACGCATACTTGAACTTGATCTTGCTTACATGGCTCCAGCCAGCGATTTGGTTGTTCGTCGGCATTAAAAGCAATCTATACTACTAAAGTTTCGTTGTCCGTCCGTGCGTCCGGGGCTCAGGGCTTAACTGGCAATGGTTCTGCTTATCTGGCAAGCATTTTCTTGCTGATCTGTAACATTTTCGCCTCCATCGTCGACTGCTGATCTGGCACATTTACACCTCAACCCTCAATTTAAAAAAAACTCGCTTCTCCTTTGAACATGCGGATCTGTCTTACACCTACTCCTTTAGCTCTGCTCTCCGTTCTCTCTTTGCTTTGCTTTGCTTTGCAACCTGAAATGCCTAGGCCCCCACTACAGTGGGAGCTCTGCTTTGTCACCCAAGCAGGTGTTGTCAATCGCAACAGGAACAAAGCTCTAACTGGACGCGCTGATGGTAGCCAATGGTGTGCCCTGGCGAGAATGCGTGCCATTCTACTCTCTGCCGGCATCAATGCCCCAAAAATTCACGCTGTATCCAGATTGATCCCGGATCAATGCTCTGGCTGACAGCTGCCTGTAGTCGCTGCCGGAATCAGTGCCAAGCAATTTCGCGCTGTGTGCAGATTGGTCCCGTTGCTCTGACTGACACCTGCTCCCTGCTTTTCTCCCCTACCCTATAATTTCAGCGTGATGGGCAACGCATTTCTTCCTGCAGCGATGTGTCTTCATTGTAGGAACCGAGCTACTCTTGGGTTCATCAGTGGGTGAGGTGGGAAGGGTCCGCTCGTGAGATGGAGCGCCCAACATGCTGCCTGGATGCTATTTCCCCTTGCCCTCTCACTTCGGGTAAATCTTAAAGGCATCGCATTGATCCCTACAACGCTGTGTATGTCTGTCTGGAAGGAATCAAGATGCTCTTGGGGGGGGGGGGGGGGCATACATGCATGGGGGTGGTTGGCAAAGGTGTTGCATGTACATGTGTGTTTTGGTCATCTGCCACACAAGTGTCCGTGTGATGGGGATGATCATGGCAACAGTGCACGATGACAAGCCACCTAATGTGAATGGGGATGGAAAATGAGTGGGTGGTGACCCTCCAAAAGTCATTCCATTGTGTGTGTGTATGTGTGTGTGGGGGGGGGGGATGGAGGGGGCCTGCCGTCGGTATGACGGGCACACTGCCCTAGTATCATTCAACAGGTATCGGTATATTTAAAAGATCGTTCTTCAACGAAACCAAAGCATATCGTGCTATGTACCAACATAAACACAGGACCTCCTCCAAGAGAAAGTATATTCCGCTTAGTATGCTCCCTGGTTTCCGAGGGAAATACACGGGGGGACTTGGAAGACAGTGAGCAGCCCAGAGCTGGCTGGAAAACACATAACAATTCAATTCAATTATATTCAAGACATCAGTGGCGAAATATGGATCCTTCCCCACAGGTAAGTCTCGTTTAACCTGTCTTGCTGCCACAAACCGTGCAACATAATACTTGGTGACATGGTCACTTGTGTTTTCAAGGTCTGAGAAGTCCCTCTAGCCTCTTTGACCTCCCTGAACTGTTGAAGTACGTACATCGTCACTGTTATAATATCTACAACCATGGACCTACCTAAACACAGATAATACTTAAACTTGGTTACATGGTGACTTGCATAATACGTACAACCATGAACCTACCTGAACACGGATGTCAACGACCCGAGGAGCTTCATCCAAAGTGCATTCCACGTGAAAGCCTAGGCCAACATTGATGAAGATGCGGGATGTGTCTGCCACTTTGGCCTGAACAAACACGTCAGCACCAAGTTCTACTTGACTCTTGATCGTTTTCAAGCCCTCCTGAAATATGAACGCAGTTACGCAGGCTCAGAGTGACGTGGAGCAAAACATATGTCAATTCATGAAAGGAAACAAAACGCGACCTTGCCTACAGACATTATGTTAACAATAAAGAAAGAAAACAATACCTGCGCCCAGCTTGTCATGACGCGATTCAGAGTTATAAATATCAAATGATCACATAACACAATTGTTACCTCCGATAGTGTGAGATCTGACTGTTGTAGTGATTTACACTGAGAGGGTTGGTGGTTGGCCACAGTGCAAGCAAACCTCTTGCCTCTTAATAAGGCGTACTATTTATTTATACTGAAAGCTGAGGCATTCCTTGAGCTTCCCCATGACAGCAGTGATCCACATTTTGTTCAATTGAAGCGACCTGTCTATTGGCCATGCATCACTGGTAAAATAAGAACGGAAATCTACCGGTTGCGCGGGAGGAGAAAAAAAGATTGGCCACACCATGCCTAAAAACCCTGGGGAGGGCTGCCCCCCCCCCCCCTAAATAGAAATGACCCCTTGAAAAACTTAGATATGGATTCTGGGGGTTGACAGTAACAGTAGCACAGAGTAGCATGACAGTTGTCTCAGCATGGTTCAGCTACACTTCCCCTTGGGTCCCACTCAACTCGGCCCCAATGTTAAGGGGGGGGAGGGGGGGGGCTGGGGATCTATCCCCCCACACCCACACCCACTCACCCATTCACCCAACCATACTCACCCAACCATATTATCAACCTTTACCCAGCCATTCACCCACTCATACTCTGGGCTGGGCTGGGGGTTGGGGGTTGGGTTGGGTTGGGTTGGGTTGGGGGGGGGGTAAATACACATTGCACGAGGTCCAAAGTGGTGCCAAAAGACTACCCATATTACCTACCCATTCACCCACTCATATTATCAACACATACCCAGCCATTCACCCACTCATACTCTGGGCTGGGCTGGGCTGGGGTTTGGGGTTTGGGGGGTTTGGGGGGGGTAATACTTATTGCACGAGGTCCAAAGTGGTGCCAATAGACTACCCTTACCAAGGCCTACTTATGGGTGGTTTCAGAATGTCATTTGGAGGTCTGAGTAAAAAGTTAGCAACAGAAAAACGAGGTCTGACCCCCCCCCCTCCCCCCCCCCCCCCCTCCCTAAATGAGGTGCTCAGAATGACCTGAAAAGTAACTTTAAATATCGCCATGATGCATTCGATCACAGCCGTTTTCTCAGAAAAAAATGATCGGCATGACTGAACATTTTGAGGCCTGGGCTCCTCCTTGTCTTGCGGTCGCTTTTAACGGTGAGTTGCCAGTCGATTTACTGGTTGTTGTTGTTTTAAGGCCACAACAAGGGTCTAATTGTTGTGGTTATTTTACCAGTGATCGGCCATGCGTGCTACACAACGTGCAGAGCACACTTTTTAGCTTGCAGTTGGTTGATGAATACTGTTTACCTGATGCATACGACGGAAAAAATGTATGTCATGAAGACAAACATACAATGCACATTTTAAGGTTTAGGGTTGAGGGTTTAGGGTTGAAGAATAAAAACCTAAACCCCTAAACCCTAAACTTGGTGAACTTACCTTTTTGATGCATTCAATGTACGTTATGAAGGCACATATAGGGTTGGGAAGCAAACATAATTTTTGTGTTCATATAAGTTGTATACTTATATTTATAAGCCTCATACATATAAAAACGTTTAGGCACCCATGATAATTGATTGCACCTCTGAAGGAAAGACTTTTACATGGGTCTAAAGGTATTGCTGTGTTGCTAATTTTATTGGCAGTCCATATCAACTCTAAAACAAATCATCGGACATGTTGTGGTCGTGCAACTCACAGAATATAACTCACGGAAAGACATTACGGGCAACATATTTACTAGCGCAGTGCTGATTGGAGAGAGCCACTGAGTGGCTTATAGCTGGAGTAATATACTTATTATAAATCTACACTTCTACAAACTAGAAACTGTATACATGTTTTGAAGTCTGTTTCAGTCTCATGGCCATCGAGGCCACCTCTTCATCAAGGTGCACTTTAGCATCCAAGTCTAGACATCATTTCTGTGTATAATTACTAACATTCCCAGACCTGGAAACTTCAATGATTTTGCTCATTTGGCCTTGGCTCCTCTTGCTAACTTGTAGAGAACATTTGGGCTTTTTGGTGGTGTGCTGATCATGTTGAAAACCAACGGCTGCAATAAATTATGTCAGTTTGTATTATGCAGCAGCCAAGCACACGTTTTTATACGACGTATACCTGACGTTTATTACTTGTTTCCAGACTTTCTAATAAGATTTTACATGTGTATATATACGTACACATATAAATATAAGTTCATGAGTAGGACTAGCCCTACAAATATATAGGGAACGGCATATCATATGATGTTGACCAAAGGCGAGCAAGGTATCGTAACGATAACGCCTGATGGGGCTTGGTGTTAAGGGAGCCCGTCGTACGCGGGTGGGGAGCGGTCTCCTACCTCAACTAGACAAGCTACCATCGTGGCTGACGACGACCTGCAACGCCAAGAGCGACCGAAGGAGGAGTCAAACCCCCGACTCCTCATTCCTGAAGTGACTCAGTCTACCATTAGACCAATGTATATCACTGAAAAAGGCTAAGGTATCGTATGATATATTGATATCATACAAACTGCATCATATGATATCATATATACATGGTAACTTTAGCCTAGTCAGAATACCGGCATCTTATGATACCATATGATTACATGATATCACATGATTACATGATATCATATTGCCGTTCCCTACAAACATACAACACACATGATGAATACAGTAAGCGCACCTTCTTGATGGAGTCAATGTTACTCTTCAAGTCCTCTAGCTCATTTATTTCAGCATCCCATGTACCCTGAGAGCAGCATCAGACAGGCAGACAGAAAGTCAGACACAAATCTTAGAAATAGTGTGTGTGTTTGTGTGTGCGTGTGTTTGTGTGCATGTATGTGTGCATGTGCATGTGTGTTTATGTGTGAGTGTGCGTGTGTGAGTGTGTGTGAGCACTTGGCCATGGGGATGATGCTCTGACATTAAGGGGTTCATCAAACAACAAGCATCTGGTGAGTGGTGAATGTGCACAGGGTCTGACTGGGAAATCAGGCTTGGTGTGAAAGAGGGATTAGGAGTGGAAGTCGAAGCTGAGGTTGGAGCTGAGATGATTGTAACCCTTTGAGCGACTGCCTGTCTCTCCATCTTGCTGTGTCAATCTTGGGATGCGTGTGAAAGGCATCAAGAAGAGGACCTACCCAACAGAAAGCATGTCCAATTTCACTAAGACTCAACATTTACCAGGCCGGGGAATGTATTTACATATCCCTTGGCATGCATGCACCATAAGCACACCCCTTGCAGTTGCATGCATCCATGCCGCCTAGTACCTTAATTTCTAACTGCTTCTTTAAATCTTCTCTAAGTACTTCGTTTAGGAAGACCTCATATGTGCGGATCTTCTGATCCAGCGCGCTGCTGCTATCGGTCATGACAGCCAAGTGCTCAATGGCAATGGCGCCGTTAACCGGTGGTTCCAGATGCGATTTTTAAGTTTGGCGAAACTGGGGAGGTTGGAGGGCGCCGCAAGGCTAGACCCAAGTTACAAGGCGGGGCTTAAGGAGAGGTTCGAAGAATGTTGAGCACTGTAGTTACAGCGACGAGTCAGGTCTTCCGTCTTCATAGAGTTCGAAGCCACCATCTACCAGTCCCTGGTCCCTAGTCACGCCAACTAGCACCTATATAATACAGCTAGGTGCGACCATTTATACCTGTCAGACTTCATCATCAGCTCCACTTCAGGGATTAATTAGACCGCGAAGATGAGCGACGTGCCCCGGGTTTATGTCGGTGCGTTTGTCACTCCTCGTGCACCTTGATCAAACAGCATCATACCAGTTGGCGCTCGTTGCGACAATTATATCTCCCCAGCTCGCAGTATTGCATCCAAACAAGCATCCACGTTAAATAGCATTCATCAAACCCACCATCGGGGACCAGGTTGTCACCCGCCACTAAACCCACCATCGGTTGTAAACGCTCAGGCAACCTCCGACATAGCGCCAACGAGAGGGATATTGAGGACGACTTCAATCGGTGAGTTGTAGGCTATCGTAACCAGGAATGGGGGGGGGACGGGGGGGACGGGGACGGGGACGGGGACGGGGTAGCAGAGTCTTCAGTCACACGACGAACACTGAGTTTGACAGATTCCACAAGTCCTTGCCCACAGACCCTGCCCCTTCCTGCATGGGAGATGGTATGTGTGTGTGCTGGTAGTGGTGGTAGTGGGTTGGGGTGGGGTGTATGTGTGTGTGGTTGGGGTGTTGGTGGTGGTGGTGTGGGGGGGAGATGGTTTATTTTCGGGTACTCCAGTTGTTCTTGGTGGATGTACACGCAACAATAGTAGTGTTCGTGTATTGTTCGAGTCAAGAGTCGGCTGCCTGGTGTACCAATCCTCCTTGTCTCCATCTGCCTTGAATTTGAATTTGAATGCCAATCATCCCCATCATCATTTTGTCTGTTTGCGTTGATTGTATTGCCCAATCCTATTTCTCAGCTTTGTTTATTGCCTTCTAAAACAGCTGCTACTCGCTACATGGCTCAATGCAGCTCAACCCCTTTATTCCCTCTACAATCCCAGTATTTAGTAGACCTGCTCAAGGCTATTACTTGACCAGCTTAGCTACTTAGTACAACCTATGTCCCCCTCGCTGCATGGCTGAACATGCCTCAATCCCTTCTGATCCCTCAACAATGCCACCATTTCTCAAAGTCATGCAGCGCTACAACTCAATCAACTTAGCTGCCTTCTATAACCTATGTTACCCTCGCTGCATGGCTCAATATATAATCCCCGTTCCCTCAACAATCCTAAAATTGCTTAACCACGTCAGCGCTAACCCAGGGCCTTGGTTAACATCTATCTTCGCACAGGTTTGGACGGATCAATAATGTTTGGGTTGCAAGGAACCCGAGTGGATTTGGTGAGAGCAGCTGCAGCATAGCTTTTCTTTCCGGCTTTTGTTAGCAGCTTCTAAGCAGCTCCCTGGGCCAGCCATTTTGCTTGACCCCCTGGACAGATAATTGTTTCAGCTTCAAGTTGTAGGTTGCGTCGAGTGAGGCTGAATTGCCAGTGATGGGAGCTGCCTAGATGCTGCTGCTCGTAGCTGAAAAAAGCTATGAGCTGCAGGGTGGTTATCTAAAATGATCTTGATTGCTTGAGGTTGGGCAAATCCCTTGAGGCTATTTGGCCAACCCTGTAATGCAACACACACACATACACAGACAGGCAGGGGCGCCTGTTGCGTTTCCCCCTCCACCCAACAACTCAGCTACCTACCGTGATGCTGTGCACCACTTGCAACTTGGTTTGAATGCGTTGTTTTTAGTTTTTCATGCCGAACTGTGAAACGTTTTTCTTTTTACCTACCACCCGTTGTAGACGTAGATCTCAGGGGTGTATTAAGTCTAAATGAAGTAACGAAAGAAAGTTCTACTCTGCTTTCAACAACCTTCAACTAGGCACTATCACACAACGCCTACCTATTTCTATCACACCACGCCTACCTCCTCTCATGCAGCGTTTGTTGACTACGATGACAAGAGGGACGCAGAAGACGCTGTGAGAGAAATGAACGGCGTCAATGGATGGGTAGGTGTCACTGGTGTTGATACGCCCTGTCTTGGTTGTAGGATAGACCTTTCAAACAGTGCATAATGTATGTATGTACAATTCAGTCCAGGGGGTCGCCAGTTCTGGCCAAAACGGCTTAAAGGGTTCACTCACCTAAATATAAAAGATGCGAGAAAGCCAGGGGGGGGGCAACTTCAAACCAAAATGACACCATCCCTCAACTATTTAGATGTCATAGAGAGGATGAAGAATCAGGTTTTATTTCATAATTTGGCCCAGTAGAAAAAAGTGTTGGTCCTCCAAAGTTTGGGGCCGCGGGGGGGGGGGGGGGGGGGGGGGGGGGGGGGGGGGTTGAGGAGAAAATCTGACATTTTCAAAAAATTAGGTACTTTCCAGGCACTTTTTCTAGCCCTCAGAATGACATGGGAGTGAAACTAAGGTGTTCCACTACTAAATACCAATCCATGTATGCTATTGGGGGAGAGATCGACCACACATTATGCCCAGGGCAGATGGGGGGAGGAGGTGGGTAGGGGGTGGGGGGGTCTACATTAGTGATTATTGAAGACCTGATTATTTAATGCCCGATTGAAGCTTGGATTGAAGACCTGGTTATTGAAGAGTATTGAAGGTGGGCACAATAGGGGCCAAGGGGCCCTGACCCCCAAGCCCAACCAAACAATGTAACATTGATGATGATGATTTTCTATGCTTTAAACATCCCCAATGGACTCGTGACCAACCTCAATGGATATGCCTTTAAAAACCCTGTAATATGAGCATAATTAGACACCATAACACTAAGTGGTGACTGAAATACTGGCTGTACAGTGGGTTCCGGAGCCGGGGGGGGGGGGGGGTCTGCAGAAGGGTGCCTCAGCACTTTTTTGGGATGGTGTATTTCACTTTTTTTTTGGCCCCCCCTTGGAGAAAGTAGATAGATAGTATAGAGCTAACCTCCCAAGCAATCGTAATCGGTAAAGTGTCAGCAGTCACAGTTTTGCATTTTTCGTATTTTTGTACGTTTATATCGCGTACCTTGTCATGTGAACTATTTAGCACCATGTGATCGAATGTTGCTTATGAATTTGTATGGTACTGTCCACGGTATGCAAGTATGCCACCTGTATTCTTACACATCACCTTGCTTTGTTGACCCAAATACATCTTGTGCATCCCGGCATGTGTTCCGGCCGAAGACGGTGTGCAGCCTTAAAGGCTGTAGCCGTGTAAGCAAGTGTAAGTTTAAGTTCTGACCCGTGTTGCTGTCCACATTCCCCAACACAGAAAGTAGAATTCTCTCAACGCTCACGAGGGGGGCCACGTGGAGGGGCAAGAGGCCGCAGGTCAGTCCCCTTACATTATTTTAAATGCCCGAATCATTTTTTACGTCACCAATTTGTAAAACTTACTTTACTAGCTTGAATCCAAACTGTGCACACATCATCACAAGTTGATCAATTAGGTTGTTCTATTTCCGTAATTATATATTTATTTCTGCGGGCTGAGAAAAAAGATAGGTCCCCCCACGCCTTAAAAACCTGGGAATGGCTGACCCCCCCCCCCCCCCCCCCCCCCAAAAAAAATGAATACCCCTTTTTTTGAAAAACTTGGATATGGATTCTGGGGGTTTACAAGATGGCGCACATAATGGCGTCCTCGGATTTCCTACACAAGAATTGTGTGACAGTCAAAATTTAGTTCTGCACCCCCTTTGGGTTGCCCAAGTACCGTAGTTACCCTCCACCTTTGTAGATGGCGGCCAGAAACTGGAGTTCTCATTATTTCAAACAAAACAGCAGCAGGACAGTTTCTCAGCTTGTTTCAGCTGCATTTCCCCTTAGGGCTAAAATGTTTTGTTGTTGTCGCAGTATGGGGCTCGGGGCGGGGCGGTTGGAGGGGTGGAGGGGGACTGTGGGGTCAAGGTGGGGTGGGGTGGGATGGGGTGGGCACCACCCCACCACACACCCATACTCCCCCATATATTGCCCACCCATTTACCCACCAAAATGATCAACCATACCCAGCCATTCACCCTCTCATACTCTGGGCTGGGGGGTGTTGGGGGGGGGAGGGGTAAATACTTATTGCATGAGGTCCAAAGTGGTGCCAATATACTACCCTTACTAAGGCCTACTCATAGGTGGTATCAGAATTTCATTTTGAGGTCTGATTAAAAAGTTAGAAAAAAACAAATTACGGCTGCCCCTCCTCCCCCCCCCCCACCCCCCCTAAATGAGGTGCTCAGAATGACCTGAAAAGTTACTTTTCATATCGCCTTGTTACATGCCATTACAGCCCCGGTATCAGAAAAAATCGATCGGCTTGACTGGAAATTCTGAGGCCTGAGCTTCTCCTGATTTCTGCATTTATTTCTCTAAAGACTGTTCATCCTCTTTGCTGGGCCTGTGCCTGTGTTTGAGAATGACCCCAATGACCACAATTGATTAAATATGTACCCTATTGTCTATGTTTTTATGTTGGGCTATGAGCAGCAGTTTCTAGGTAGCTCCCCAGGCTGGCTATTCAGTCAACACTGAAGCACGCTAGTGCACCTGGAAGCTGCCTTAATCAACTTTGCAGCACCCCTGGAATCTTTGCGCTCAGCTCAGTGGATAGGCTCAGGGAGCTGCTTAGAAGCTGCTGCTCTGCTCTTTTATAACTGAAAATAAATTAATGAGATGCATCCAGATCCCTCCGTACATGTATTTGTATGTAGACAGGTCCAGTACCCTCCGCGGGTAGCCAAATAGGCTGGAGGGATTTGCCCAACCTCAAACAATCTAGCCAAACTTTAGATAGTCAGGTGTAATTAATTGAAAATAAAATTTTTCTGTTGAGCTGGTCCCCAACAAATTGTTAGCATGGTGCATGAACCCATATGAGTTAATCCCTTACATGATGTTTCACCATGAATGACCTGTGATGCAAGGAGATGGATAATCTTCCGCGTGGGTCGCAATTAATTTTATGAATGCTTGTGGCCATTTGGCCTCACACTCATAGCCCTGGCATTTCCCTGCATTTTAGGGGTTAGGGGTTAGATTAGGGTTGACTGGCTGACTGATTGTAATTGTAGGCTTGGGTGTTATTGTTCACACTGCCTCTGGAGAGAGAGCAAGGGAGCATGGAAAGAGTAACATATGCTGTACTATCAGCTTAGTTGTGTAACACCGTTTAGCAGTGCCCCATATTGCACACCTTCATCTCCCTCCCCTTCCCTTGCACCATGCAGCCCGCCTCCCAACAGACGTTGTCGCTCACTATATTCTAGGCGCCACAGTTCATCTCCGTAAATATGTCAGTGCTCTTTATTGCTGACCTCCATCTCCATCCCCTTCCCTTGCACCATGCAGCCCGCCTCCCCGCAGACGTACTCCATCACCATATTCCAGACGCCGCAGTCCATCTCCAGATAGGCGACAACGCAAACGGAGTGGTAGTCCCATCCCTAGCCGGGGCAGAAGCTCCAGCCACAGCCCTAGGTGAGTTGTATTGCTGAACACTGTTTCACTCGTACGCTGCAGTCCAGCGGTGTTTTTCTTTTCAGCTAGGAGCAGTAGCTTCTAGGCAGCTCCCCTGTCTGGCTCTTCAGCCACACCTGGCGCAACCTCGAGCACCTTCAATCTGGCATAATCAGCTTTCCAAAAATGTTGAAATAGTTGTGTGTAGCCCAGTGGACGACTCAGGGAGCTGCCAAGAAGCTGCTTTGAAAAGCCCGAAGGAAAAACCCTGCAGTCCGGCCACATAGATAACCTTCAGTGAGCTTTACTCTCTGGTGTTTGCCACTGTTTAGTTTCTGGGCTACGCGTAGCAGCTTCTAGGCAGCTCCTTCTAAACACCCCTGGGCCAAACCTGGAGCTAGCTAGTGTGTCTGAAAGAGGGCACGACAGGGATTCCAATGCAGCTGTGATCTTTGGGCTTGATTCAGTCGCTGGCTAATGGAGCTGGGTGGAAAAGCAAAAAAACGAAACAGTGGTGTATGCTCTTTCACACAACAGTTTAGTGTGGATCAGCCGTACATGTGTAGGGTTTGGGAAGCAATGTATATTTTGATTTTTATATGCCGTATAAACGTATAAGCGTATGAACGTATGCGTATAAACGTATGAAAACGTATGAGGGAAATTAGACACTTCTCGAAATTAGACACTTCTCTTTTACATGGGTTTACAGATATTGCCTCGTAGCTAATTTCATTGGCATCACATGTCAACTCTCAAAACAATAATCAGACAAGTTTAGATTGTCCAAATCTCAAAACATAAATCACGACCAGAAGCGCGTCGATCGAGAAGCGCAGTGCCAATTTAAGGCAGCCATTCACTGCCAATAATAATTGACATATTATCTATGCAACCATGTTCACGTTGCACTAGGCTCAAGTCATCTTTCTAGGCAGCTCCCTGAGTCAGCTACAGGTGTCAGAGGTATGTGAGTATGTCACAGCTTCTAGACATCTCCCTAAGTCAGCTACTGGTTCAGTCCTCAAGGCCCATGGCATCCAAGGCTACCTCCTCATCAACATAGACTTTGTCGGCAAGGTCAGCATTGGCAGCTATGTAGATCATCTTTTCCCCCCTTTCAAAGGAGAGGTTGGCCCTCAGCTTTGTGAATTTAACTGTCTACGTGTATAATAATATAAATGTATAACTAAATTGCAATAGTGTCCATGTTCACTTTGCACTAGGCCTGCACCATCAATCCACCGCGCCCTCATGGGAGCTCAATAGAATGGAAGGCTGGGTGACACTCAGATATATGTGCCTGATATCTGGCTATCTAAATGAAACTTTGGTCCAAATTTAAACAAAATTGTACACTTGAAACAGGAGTAGCCTAGGCCACCGATTTTTCAGTCAGGCCGATCGATTTTTCTGAGAACGGGGACGTAATGGCATGTAACTAGGCGATATTAAAAGTAACTTTTCAGGTCATTCTGAGCACCTCATTCAGGGGGGGGGGGAGGGGGGGTCAGCCCTCATTTTTTTTTGCTAACTTTTTACTCAGGCCTCCAAATGAAATTCTGAGACCACCTATGAGTAGGCCTTGGTAAGGGTAGTCTATTGGCACCACTTTGGACATCATGCAATAAGTATCCCCCCCCCCCCCCTCCCCCCCAGAGTATGAGAGGGTAAATGGCTGGTTATGGGTTGATAATATGGTGGGTAAATGGGTGGTTAATATGGTAGAGTATGGGTGTGTGGTGGGGTGGTGCCCACCCCCACCCCCCACCCCCACCCACTCCGCCTCGACCCCCCCCACCCCCACCCACCCCACACACACCCAAACGCCCCCGCCTCGACCCTCCAATATGCAACAACACCAAAACGAGGCCGAGTTGGGTAGGACCCAAGGGAAGTGTGGCTGAACCATGCTGAGAAAACTGACCTGCTACTGTTTTGTTTTAAATAATAAGAACTCCAGTATTGGGCCGCCCCCCTGCAAAGGTGATGGGTGACTACAGAACTCGGACAACCCAGAGGGGGTGCAGAACTGATTTTTGACTATCACACAATCCCTATGTGGGAATTCCGAGGATGCCATTCTGTGCGCCATACTGTAACCCCCCAGAATCCATATCTAAGTTTTTCAAAAAGAGGTTATTTCTATTTAAAGGGGGGGGGGGGGGGGGGGAGGGGTCAGCCCTCCCCAGGTTTTTTAGGCGTGGTGTGGGCCTATCTGTTTTTTTTACTCCCCGCTTGAAAGGTTAATTTTATTGCATAATGTGATAGAGGAAGTTAGTGGCTTTCCAATGAGGTATCTATAAAAAAAATGAATGAAAACCGAGAAAGTTAAATGCCGGGAAGCGAGCTGTACTTTTCGACGTACACTACTCATACTTTTGTACATACGTATGATTATACGTTTCGAGAAAAAATCATACGCATGAAAATACGTATGATTATACGTTCATACGCCGGCCCAACCCTATACATGTGCAACTGATATTCTCATTTCCTTTAAGCTGCCCTCTATGTTTTGCTTACACCTCTTCATCTCACCTATCTCTGGTGAGCGGCACTACGCAACAATGTTTTGGTACAGCCACGCAACTTGTGGATCTCCCCCCCCCCCCCCCCCCCCCCCCCCCCCCCCCCCCCCCCCCCCTCTCTCTCTCTACATATATACATATATATATATATATATATACAGATGGTGAGCCTTTGTCTCTCCTGCTGCTCATAATGCTGTTCTTCTAGATGTTGAAACTCCTGCTGCTTAAGTGGCTCTGGCTGCTGGAGTGGCTTTTGATGTTGAATGAAGTAGCTGCAAAGTAATTGCTGCTGCTGTCGGAGCTTATCTTCCTGCTGCTTGTGCAGGTCCTGCTGCTGCTGCTCGTCCTGCTGCTGGGGTTGATGTCTGTTAGCTGCAGACCTCCCCTTGTTGTGTCCGACTCGCTGGCTTAAACCCTTAACCTTCAACCCTAAACCAGCGAGTACGACACAAAAAGTGGAGGTCTGCAGCTATTGGACCTCATTCCCAGCAGCAGGAGGAGCAGCAGCAGCAGCAGCTACTCAACAGCTACTTCATTCACCACCAAGAGCCACTCCAGCAGCCAGAGCCACTTCAGCAGCAGGAGTTTCAACATCCGGAAGAACAGCATTATGAGCAGCAGGAGCTGCAACAGCTGCAACTGTCAACAATATCCCACCCACCACATACATACATATACATATAAGTATGATATGATATGTATACGTATACAGATATGTATGATATGTATGATAGCTCGAAACAGGCAGAAGGCAGATAACTAAGGGGAATACATTTGGAAACGTGAAGGGTGGGGCAGTTTACAAAGGGAGCGCATGACGAGCCCGCCAGGTTGAATAAGCACAGAGAAGCGCAGCTGCAAATTCACTTTTTTTCGTTCACCTGAGGCGGTCAGCCGGTAATTGAAATGTTTCGCGCACTCGGTAGTCGAAGGCAAAGGGAGATTGCGAACACAATGCGCTGAATCGTGATAAAGCTCGCAGAGGGAGAGACTAAACTTGTACCTACAAATTTTGATTCGGACTCAGCAGTACAGTATTTTGATTCTGACTCAGCAGTACAGTATTTTGATTCGGACTCAGCAGTACAGTATTTTGATTCGGACTCAGCAGTACCTCAGGCAGTTGTCCGTGTCCACCCCCTGCCCCCCGCCCCCCTGTGACACCACAGCGACGACCGTGACCGTCATGATTTCTGTATATATATACTAGTATGGTGCGGTACGGTACGGTACTGTACGGCTTACTAGTACGGTACGGTACGGTATACTAGTACGGTAGCCCGTGTGGCCATTGGCCACCCCCCACTCAACTCCTGCCCACCCACCCTCCCACCTAGGTCATGCCCCTGCTCCGGGTTACAAAAGGGATTTTGCCTTTTTTGCCCCCCCACCCACACTACCACCCACCCACACCCTTTCCCTTCGCATGCACTCAAAATATGTTCCACTTTACAACTGAATATACGTCTAGCATTCCCCCTTCCCTTCCCAACTCTATATACCCCCCCAAGAGCTGCATGATCCCCTCCTTTTCCCTAAATCTTCTTGATTCTCATCCCCCTTGACACACACTCTCTTTTTTCCTATCTGCACTCCGCAACCCCACACACCACCCACGCATCTCCACCCTCACTCGACGCTCCCTATCCTCCAGACCCACTGACACACATATACACCCAGCCTCCCTTCCTTTTCCCCTTCGCTTAAGCTGTGCCCCCCCCCCCCCACCCACCCACCCACCCCCCCCCCACCCCCAGGCAGACACAGTATCTCCTACGTTTCTCAACCTTTTCCTGCCCCTCATCCCACCCCATCCAAGCACACAAACTCTTTCTCACCCACCCACCCGTGGTCCCTTTCCCCAACCACCGAAACGCACGCACACTTTCCTCTCTCGTCCCTACCTCGTACACTTCACTCCAGCTGCGGGCTGTAACCGTGCAGTAAGTTAGGCTGCGAACAACGGCTTGCGAACTCTCAGGTTCCAAATTTACGATGACGCCAAGAACACGGTTTTTATCGTGCAGTGGTTGAGTTTGAAAAACTTTGACTTACACATGCATCGGGTCAAACTTGATGCAACCAAAATCGCGGCGCCGTGCTTAACGATCGCCAATACAGTGAAAAGAGAGTGTGGTGATGAGATGAGCGTTGTAGGCGATGGAGATAGTGATGAAGAATTCGAATTACTAGAAGTTGTTGCGACTAACTGCCAACCATCACAAATGCGATGCATGGTGAAAGTACGCATGCGTAAAATGAATGGTGACACCGCTCGCAGACGGAGAAAAAATGCACGGTGACATGAAGAAAGTGCACTTACTCCGAAGCAGGTGAAATTAATAGTTGGTCCTTTCTTCCCTGCTCTTGCAAGCCCTCTTTGAGCATTGGCTAGCGATGTTGCGCGCCCTCATGTCCATTAGGGCCGTTGGCACGCATCATGGAGCAGATAAGGCAGATATCGACATGAAATTAGCGTGCGTGCAATGCTTTACGCATCTGCTCTGTCGGCATGTCAACATTTCGCTGGGTGGAATGTTCGGTGTACGGCAGCGAAAAAAATGCAATTGCATTACATAATTTGCCCCTGTCGTTTGCCCCCGTGAACTCCATGTAGGTGTGTGGTCAGCTGTGTGGTGACACGGCTACCGGTAGGGCCGGTCAACGAAAAGTGTGCTAACCATTAACAGAAATCCCTGTATTTGTACATGGATATAGAGGAACATGCTGTGGGGCGTTCAGGAACATGCTAACAGTGGCAGGAACTGGACACTGTTCTCCATACTACCGCACTTCCCATACTACCTACTTCCCACACGACTCTCCATGCTACCCCACTCCCCACACCACTCTCCACTTGGCACCAATCTGCACATCCAGGGTTTGGTGTGTAACAACCTGCAGTTTAGTGTCTGCAGATTGGTGTACCAACCTGCAGACACTTATCTGCTGGTTGGTACATGTTGTATGGCATATATATGGCATATGTATATGTATGGCGTACACATATCCCCATGTCACTCACTCTCACTCACACATACACAAGCCCCCAGCTTTCAACAAACGTGTCCCTCCCTTAGCATTATTATGCCCCCTGGCTCTGTGTAGGAGAAGCAGGCGGAGCCCTAGTCCTAGCCCAGCTCGTAGACGCCCATCCCCTGGGAAGCGGAGGAGCAGCCCCAATCCTGTTAGAGGGAGGTCACAGACTCGCAAGGGGAAAAGTATGAGCCCAGACACCCCACGGCATGCAAGGAGGAGCCCAAGCCCGAGCCCGGCAAGGAGACGCTCCCCTCTTTAGACATTCTCTTCTTCTGATTGGTGTTGTTATTGTTTGTGTTCTTTAAACCCTTCAGTGCACTGGGGGGTCACCCGCTGGATTGGGCTGTGAGTGTGTACCAAGCTTTGTGGGTGGTGGTGTGTGTGGGTGTGGGGGGTATATGCTTGTGTGAGTTGTGTGGCAGTGATGCAATGCTTGGGCCATGTAGCATAGTTTGATTTTCTGTGCTGGTGCTGTGGGAATTTGGGTGGGTGGTGAAGGGTTTCATTTTGAAGGCGTTCGATGTTTCTTTATTTTGGTTAGAGGATGCATGGTTGCACACCCCTACTCTGAGATCTATGACAAGAACATAGACATGATGTCGTCCTTTCATATCTCTGTCGGTTGTTTTTCGATTGTTTGTATGGGATACAGTAGGAAACAATTATGTTTTATACTGTCACCGAAGGAGTTGTCAAATACTGGTATGATATATCAGTAGAAGTGCCCTGAAAGACAGCCGTGATATCCATGATGCAGATTTACAACGACTTAATTGCAACAACTATTAAGTACGGTACACAATTGCTGTATGTCAGGCTCCCAGGAAATCAACTGCAAGCCCAGGGGAGGGCCGTCATGGCGAAGAAGGTTATGCACGCAGTCCGGCTCTAGTTTTGTACAGGCCTACCATACCTTCGACATTGTGGCTGTCCATAAGGCCCAAAATCATACTGCGCCATGGATGGAGTGGGAGCCTGATGCTAACGAGCCCCCCCCCCCCCCCCCCCCCCCCCCCCAGCCTGTAGTTGGCGTGTTGCTCTTTGATCATTACATTACAATGAAAGCTCATACCATGTTATATCATTTTATTTTCTTTGGTTAGGTTACATGGTTTATCAGCCTCCAGACTGCTCACCGGCTAGCGGCTAAGGGCGGAGTAAACATGGGTTGTGTAAACACTCCACTCCTCAGCATAGAATGTAACCGAAAGAAAAAAACAACCAGATTTTTGGAAGAAGGGATTACATCAACTAACATGTCCGTTAGTCAGCCCGTTAGTCACAAAACAACATTTCCAGTTTTCATGAAAGACATCAAAAAACTTGAACATTTTATATTTAATATGAATTTGAAGACTTATTTATACCGGACCAATTCTCGCCAGAGCACATACGAGCATCGCAATTCATGTAAAGGAGCTCGGGTTGGGCCAAATACCGTAGGCGCGTGATGTTGACGGAAAATACAGATGGCGGAAGGCACCCAAAAGGGGCTTACCATGGCGGATTTGAAGGTTGGCGTGTGTTACAGATTTGGGGTGCCCCATAAATTGGCTCGGGTTCAGGTTCGGTTTCAGGGTACTTCAAAGCGCGCGATTTTGAGCGCTTACTTTTTGACCCCCACTGCACGTTTAGCGCAGTTGTTTGCAACCCCTGTGTGCGTAGCGCGCTGCCTTTTTGAATTAGTCTAGAGTAACGGGCTACGTGATGTGTGTTTACGTGTATGTTGATATGCGTAGGCTAGCAGAACAGGTAGGAGGGTTACCTAGGTAGGGGATGTAGAGTAGCTTGGGTTGAACGTCTTCGTGGGAGTAGTAGAAGGGTTCGTCCCGAGTTGCTCGTGTCTATGTGTTCAACGTGCGCGTTGAGAGCGATGAGGCAGTACATGGATATGGTATTGTATCATGTGCGTTCGTCACGTATGCGTTCGTACCCGTATGCCTTGCTGGACGGCCAGAGTACCCGTGAAGGGTTTTGTACCGTTACAAAAGGTGGGATGCAAATTGTGTGACAGCCAATGGTCGAGTACTCGAATCGTTTATCGCTATGGTAGCTGCACGCGTCGACCGTACAATTTGAACGCTAACAGAAACAACCGTATTTGGACTCATAAATCCACCTCCCGACTGAGTGCGGTTATTATGTATCATTCATATCGCTCGTCTGATAGTCTCCTTCTAACCCACCAAACGTAAGTTCAATTGCTTATGAATCGACTAGTACCGAGTTATCAATCTACGTCAGTTTATTTCAGCTGGTTGAGTTCTGAGCTGCCGAATTCCTGGAAACACGCTGACATCAAGTGCCCAAACTTTTCCTTTCCCCCTCTCCTCCTTCGCCCTTGCTGTAGCCAAGCGTCAGGTCACCACTGCGCTTGGCTCCTCCTCCACTCCCCTCCTTCGGGATCAGAGGGATGGATTAGCCGACAAAGGAGGCCAAGCTGTGCGGGGCAAAAGTTAGTTTTTTTGCATCGGAGTCGAGTTTGACTTCTTCTGAGTTCTTGAATTGCGAGCTCCTTCTTGATTTGCGAGCTGCTGCTTCGGATGCGAATTGCAAGTTGTTCCTTGAATTGCTGCCTTCACTTGCTCCCTCGTGCGTTCGCTTCTTCCCATGATCCATTTCGTTTCATGACTTCCCTCTATATCCCCCCATTTGCAGGCTTGCAGGATGAGCTAAAGGCCCCATGCCGACTCCACTAGTTGACTGCGGTAATTGCCTGCCTGTAGCTTGATCCCTCATTCCATGCATGAGACCAGGTCGGCCTCCCTCCGATTTTCCCATGCCCTTCCCTGTTCCCCCCTTCGCATGCGTCTACCGTAACCACCACCCCATCTCAGGTCTGTGCACGGGTGGTAGGGCATAACCTCGGCAATGTGGGGTTGGCAGGGCACTGCCACTGCTTTGTAAGGGTTGATCTGGTGGGGTTCACTACCAGAACGGAGACCTTTCCCTAACTTTCCCTAACGTTCCCTAAGTTCTTTCCCTAAGTTTTCCCTATATATATGACCCCTTTCCCTAAATGACGATTCCCTAACTTAGGGAAAGGGGCTTGTGCGGCATCCCTAACTTAGGGAAAGGTCGATAGGGAAAGGGGCTTGTGATTCCCTAACTTAGGGAAAGGTCGTTAGGGAAAGGGGCTTGTGATTCCCTTACTTTGGGAAAGGTCGATAGGATGCCCCTTTTCTAACATATGATAGGGAAGGGGTTTAAGAGCAAGAGGGTTTGTTTCTTGTAACACATTTTATGTTGATGATTCTTCACTACCAATACTGAGTAAATATGCATATGTCCACAAGACTGAACTATGCTATTATAATAGTCCAGCATATATAATAATTAATTGATTGCTATATATTAGTCCAGCAAGGCCCCTCCAACATCTTCTTCCCCAGGGCCCTGAGCTCGAGAGAGGTACTGCCCTCATCAGCTCAGTGTTACCGGCCTGTTTGCGCGCTTGGGTCTTGGCAAGGCGGGAATCCGCAGGGTCCTACACATGTTTGACATATTGAACAAATTAGATGCATATTTGGGAGGATGAATGGGAAAAGCTAGTATCAAGCAAGTACGCACGTATCAAGCAAGCAAACATGATCAAGCAAGCAAACATGCACCAGCAAGCATTATGCACCAGCAAGCTAGTATCAAGCAAGTACGCACGTATCAAGCAAGCAAACATGCACTATCAAGCTAGTATCAAGCAAGTACGCACG